>MU225169.1:631933-668288 GCA_018584345.1 Thuja plicata | reverse complement strand
TGTTTGGCTATGTTCTATCCCACAAATATAAATCAAACTCAGTACAAAATTATTTACCTTTTGAGGTGTTGTCCTACTTATTCCACCCATGGTAGTGGAGAGTCACTGAATGCTAGGTTGGCATTTAGTACTTACTTACCATTCATCTGTTGTTTAGATCCAGAAGTAGAAGGTGTGGTAAAGAGTTGAGTTTAGTCTGGATTAGGTGTACCCACCTTGGTTTTGTAGAGCCAGAAGCAGAAGAGGGCAGTCTTGACCCTATAGTTGGTCCAGTTACCTTACAGAGCTTTCACACTTGGAACTAAGCACTCCTAACATTAGTCTTAAGGTATATTGGCTTCTCTAGTTAGCGTAAACATTTTCAAACACCAAAAATATGGCGACTCTACTAGGGACTTGAGAGAAAATAATTATCCTAAAGTCTCTGGTTAAAGACAAAAGAGTTACAATATCCTTTTAAGGATCATCAACTTATAGTTGAGTTGGCAACACTAAGGAGAATAAAGATTGTAAGGTCTAATTTTGAATCTCAGCATACTATTTATATTCATTTTTGTGAAGTATTGTTATCCCATTTAATTTTTGGGTGGCGACTCTGAAGTAATCTCTGCAGCAGTGTTGAGTATTAGAAATCATTTTGTCACATTCTTTCCAAAAATGAGTCATAAAGGAACAAGGTCTTGGTTAAGAAAGCATCCTGAAGATAGGTTGGGAAATGATTTCCCAACTACATCTAAATCTGACCATCCTAGAAGAGAAAGGGATGCTAGAGGTACCCCTCAAAATGAAAGACAAAGAGAAGAAATCACAGAAGAAAGACTAGTCCAACGTAGTCATGAAGGAAATACATCTGAATATGAGGAAGCTGAGGCCATAGATGTAGGACTAGGTACAAATGAAGGTTATAGTTCTGATGAAAGAGAAGAAGAATAATCTATTTCCACTCTACCAAATCCTGATAGTATGGCTGCAAAGTTGGTTGAAGTTGAAAAGTTGATCTAGCAACAGGTTGTTATAAGACAAAGGAGAGAAAGGGAGAAGGAAAATCATATTAGATAGAAGCAGGTTTTCCTTGAACAAAGAATGAGAATACTATTAGAGCTCAAAGAAATAAATGAGGTAGAGAAAACCCCAAGAGTTGAAGAGGGGCATGTTATTCAAATAGTAAGTTAGCTAGGTCTTAAAGATAAGGGGAAACATGGAATGACAAGAGTTTCAATAAATGAGCCTAAAAATCTTGAGAAACCTATGGATCAGATGTCTAAATTAGACATGGATCTTCAGAGAGCTAGAGTTGAAAGGGAAGTCAAAGCCAAGGATCTTGAATTAGCAGAATTGGAGGCTACTACTTTGGAGATGAAGAAGAAGGTTGATTATCTCAGACAGACTACAAGGCATGTTCAGCCTGGTCCCGAAGTAGCTACAACATCAAATCAAAAAGCCTTTGCTTCCGAAGACAACACTGCTTTCCAAGGGAAATCCACTCATGCAAAAAGGTACAAATAATTTTCCTTTCATAATATCCAAGGTTATCCTAATGAGGTTCCATGCAAACTTAGAGATAAGCTTCCCAAGTTTACTGGAAATAATATAGTTACATGTTAAGAACACTTGAAAAATTTTAAGGATATGATGGATGATTGTGAAATTGCACATGAGGATATAATAATGAAACTTTTTATTCAGTCTTTAGTAGAGGATGCTACGGATTGGTTTAGATGATTGCCTTATAATTCTATAGGATCAATAGATGAACTAGTTGATTTCTTTAAGGATCAATATGGTAACAAGACCAATGAGGGATTCATGTTGAATGAATTCAATAATATAAAGAAGAATTAGAATGAAGATGTTGCACAGTTCAACATAAGGTTTCAAAGAGCTATGCACAAACTTTTTCAGGTTATGAAATTGGATGACAGAGTTTGTTTAGCTACTTATCTCAATGCTTTTGATTCTAAGATGGGATACCTCCTGAGAAAAAAAAATCAAAGGACCATGAGAGAAGTATGCAAAATGGATGTCAATATAGAAACTAATAGGAGAGTATCTGGTAAGTTGGGTAGGAAAGAAGATTGCAAGCCTGCAAAGAAAGAATTAGACAAGCCTAAAGAGGAAATCAATATGAAGCGGATTCTAAATGTTATAAAAGACCTGAAACCAGGAGAAAATAAAAATCCCAGACTTCCAAGTAATGAAAGGTCATCCTATAATAGTTATAATCCCCAAAATAGGATGCAGAACTACCCATACAATACCCAATTCAAGGATGGGAGGCCCATTATCCCACAAAGGACAGAAAGGCCAAACAAAGATACTCTTGATCCTCTTCAGAAAAATTCAGCTAATATGTGTAGTGATGAATTGTGGTGTGAAGAATGTGAATCCCCTCATAATCATAATACTTGTTTTGTTTCTCTGAAGGTGTATCCAAGTCAATCCCAACAAGAAAACAAAGATGAGGAAAGGTTATATGATGATGTTGGGAATGCAATGGCATATGAAAATTTAAGAAGTGATGAATCTGATGACCAAGAAAAAATTCAGGAGCTGTCTTCATCAGATGAAGATGAATTTGAAAATCAAGCTGAAGATCAAGATATGTTTTCATTTGAGGAAAAGGACTCAGACATTGATAAAATAGGATGTAATACTGCAAGGGGAGGAGATCCATTCATATAAATAAGGCCTTCAATTGCAGAAAGGGCTAAAATCACAGAAAATTTGGTTGCCCAAGCACAAAGTAGATATAATTTGATAAATAGAACAGTTGGCAATGAAGGTAGCACACCAGCTGGTATGTTTGTGATAGAACCAAGAACAAGCCCTAAGCAAGTATTTGAAAAAGAAAAAGCTACTGATAATGTGAAGAAGATAAAGGTAAAAACAACAGATGAACCAGGCAATCTTAAAAATGTTCAAAAGATTAAGATGAAGACACCAGAGATGATCGTCTCTCCATTTCCAAAGGATGTTAGGGGAACTGAACCGAATCAGCCTACTCAAAGTCAGGATAAGAATATTACTGTCAAGCAAAATATCTCTGATCTTGAGTATGCTCCTATTGACATGGGCCAAATGATTTCCCAAATCACAGTTAGAGTTCCACTTTTGGAGATGATGAAGATTCCCAAGCATAAGGAGACAACTTTGGCATGGATGAATAGTGTTCTTATTACAAAAGCTTCAAAATCAAAAATGGATGAGAAGGAAAGAAACAACAAGGGAAAATCAGATACAAAGGGAAAATAATCAGAAGAAATTATTTCTAAGATCCCTCAGGTTTTCTTAAACACAAATCATGTCATTCCTCCTTCAGGAATTGTTGATCCTTTCTTCTTAACACTGGTTATTAATGGTAAGATGCTCAAGAATTGCATGATTGATTCAACTGTATCAAATATAGTCATGCCTTCATAAATAATAAAATCAATGGAATTGCAGGTTGATATTCCTCATGGGAGATGTTAAGCAATAGATTCAAGAGAAGTGGCTATCATAGGTACCATTAAGGCCCTGCCTTATACACTTGCTGCATTTCTAGAAAAAATATTAAAAATGAGTGTCCTGGTAGTTGATATTTCACCCCAATATGGAATGTTGCTATCTAGGAAATAGAGTGCCTCGATGGGAGGTAGTGTACGATGTGATTTATCATTTTCCACATTTTACATAGCTGGTACAAATATCAAGGTGTCCAGAGAAGTCAGGACTCCTCATATGATTGAGGAGAGTGAAGATGAAGGAATGAATTGTTTCTTGGATACAGATATCAGATCTTTCCAAGTGAAAGATAGTGAAGCTGAGAAAAAATTCCAACATGTGTTGTTATCAGAAGAAAAGGAAAATCCTGCAAATAAGAATAACCTATGGACAATGCACTTTGATGGTGCAAACTCAAAGGAAGGAGCTGGTGTATGAGTGTTACTAATAGCTCCCAGTGGTAAGACCTACAAGTTCTCATTTTCTCTATTATTCACTTGTACAAATAATATAGCAGAATATGAGGCTTTGCTGATAGGATTGAGATTAGCTTCAAAACACAAGATCAGATATATCAGAGTCATTGGGGATTCTGAATTAGTTGTTTCTCAAATAAGATCTAGATATGCTTAAAAAAATCAAAGGTTAAAACAGTATAGGAATGTTGTTTGGGATGAAATTGAAAATTTTGATGCATTTGGCATTGAATGGATGGACAGAAATTAGAACAAGATGGCAGATTTGTTGGCTAATATTGCCTTAAGACCTGAAGATGTTACTCTTGTAGAAATTTCTAAATTAGAGGTTCAGACTAGGCCATCCATTCCAGACAATGTTGAAAATTTACAAGTCTTCTTTTTTATTTACTATATTGAAGGGTGGGGCTAGAAGGGTGGGCCGCCCCATCTAGCTCAACCGACTAGTTGGGTGGGGCCGTTGATGGCGATTGTAGATTCTATATGTAACATGTCTACCTACCACTAAATTCTAGTTACCTATAAAATGGTAGGGGCGATAGCCAATAAAAGTGACGGGCACCCCTCCCCCCTCAATGGTGACTTGGATATTTTGGAGTTCCTTTCTTGTGAATCAAGCTTTGGTAAAAAAGAGATGGATTTTACTAGTTTTGTGCAAACAATAGATGGAAAAGACAGTATTCTTGGAAGGGAAATTCTCCAATTAAAATCATATAAGGTACCCAAAGGTTTGGTTGTACTTGAAAGAGCTTTTGACAATAAAGATAAATCTTTGTCAGCTAGTACAGCTAGTAAGTCTGAGGACTTGGAAGAGATAAACTTGGGGACAAATCAAGATCCAAAAAAGGTATATATTGGTAAGAAGTTATCCCCCAAGCTTAGAGATCTATTGATAAATATTCTTAGGAAATATAGACATGTTTGTGCATGGTCTTATAATGACTTAAAAGCATACAGAGAAGATTTATTCCAGCATGAGCTTCCATTAAAAGAAGGCACTAAGCCTTTTAGACAGAAATCGAGACCTATGAATCCCACTATGGCACCTAAGATGTAGGATGAATTAAAAAGGATGAGGGATGCTGGAATCATAAAGCCTATAAGACATTCAACATGGGTATCAAACTTGGTACTAGTAAGAAAGAAAAATGGAGATATCAGATTGTGTGTGGACTTTAGAAATTTGAATGTAAATTCCTTAAAGGATAATTATGGATTGCCTAATATGGAGGCAATGTTGCAAAGAGTCATAGGATCTGAGATGATGTCCATGTTGGATGGTTTTTTAGGGTATAATCAAATCAAGGTCAAGGAATCTGAACAGTTTAAGACTGCATTCACTACACCCTGGGGAACTTATGTATATGTCATAATGCCCTTTGGTTTGACAAATGCTGGGGCTACTTTCCAAAGAGCCATGGATGCGGCTTTTGCAGATTTTATAAATAATTTTTTAGCATTCTATCAAGATGATCTTACTGCTTATTCAGCAAAAGAAGATCAACATTGTGATCATCTTGAAATGATCTTTGTAAGGGCACTTGAGTATGGGGTTTCTTTTAACCCAAATAAGTGTGTTTTGGGGGTAACAAAGGGAAAAAATTTAGGACATATTGTTTCTAAAGATGGTGTCAAGATTGATCTGGATAGGGTAAATGCAATTGATAAAGTCCCTCAGCCCAAGAATGTCAAGGGCATTCAGTCTTTCTTCGATCAAGTAAAATTCTTAAGGAGATTTGTTACAAATTTTGCAGAGACTAGTTTGCCAATCTCAAAGATGATGAAGAAAGGAGCCAAAGTAGAATGAACTCAAGAAGCATGTACGGATTTCTCATATATTAAAAAAGCTATAAAAGACACCCCTGTTTTGAAGACCCCTGATTATACTAAGCCGCTTCAAATTTTCTCGTTTGCTTCTTATAATAGTAAATACTATTGCTACAGTGTTATTACAAAAAAATTCAGAAGGCTATGAACAACCAATCTCCTTTTTTAGAAGGTCTTTACAGGAAGTAGAATTGAATTATGATATCATGGAGAAACAGACCTATGCTTTGGTCAAGGCTATTAAAGCATTCAAATGCTATTTGGTAGGGGCAACCATAGTTTCTTATGTACCAAGTGTTGTTGTTCAAGGATATCTTAGTCCAGCAAGAGGTATCAAGGAGAAGATGTAGATGGATCAATAAGATCCAAGAGTTTAATATTGATATCCATATAACTAAGTTGGTAAGAGGTTTAGGATTTGCTAAATTAATGTCTCAAAGTAATTTAGATGCTAACCACATTGGTATGCTAGAGGAGGAACATAAACCTTATGTTTTTGATATGGATTATTCTGATTGGTATAAGGATATCATTGGATACTTGCAAAAGATGTTTTTTCCCCCTGATATTAATGATAGTAAGAAAAGAAAAATCAAGTTACATACTTTGAAATATGCAATAATTCAAGGACAGTTATGGTGGAGGAGCAATGAAGGAGTGCTGCTCAAATGTGTAGATCAAGACAGGTCTGATGATCTCTTAAAAGAAATGCATGATGGTGTGCATGTGGTGGCCATTATATGGCTAAGACTACTGCCCATAAGATTATCAGATCTAGTTTTTGGTGGCCAACAATCTTCAAGGATGTCCACAGATATGTTAAAAGATGTGACGCTTGTCAAAGATTCTTAGGCAAGCTAAAATTTGGTGGAAATATTCCTTTGAAGCCTGTTATAGTTGAGGCACCATTTCAGAAGTGGGGAATGGATTTATTAGGTGAAATTCCTAACAAGTCTAGTGGAGGCCATTCATGGATCGTAGTGGCAACTGATTATTTTACCAAGTGGGTGGAAGCAATTCCCACTAGAAGAGCCACAAGTAAGGTTGTAACTGATTTCATAATGCAAAATCTGTTGACTAGATTTGGTTGTCCAAAAGTTATTGTGGTGAAAAATGCTATCTGTTTCAGATCAAGGGAATTCCCTGAATTTTGTCAGCAATATGGAATTTTGATTTCATATTCTTCCCCATATCACCCCCAAGGCAACGGCCAGGCTGAATCTAGTAACAAGAGTTTGATAAGGATTATTAAAAGAGTATTGGATGCAAATAATAAGGCATGGGATTCAAAATTACAGGTTTCTCCATGGGTAGATAGAGTAACAGTGAAAAAAGCTATTAGATGTGCACCTTTTGACTTAGTTTATGGTATTCATGGCAGATTACCACAGAATAACATGTTGCAGATGTACAAATTTATCCAAATATATGATGATGATCTAGAAGATGAAATGAGAACCAGGTTGGAGGATTTGATATAGTTAGATGAGTTAAGGAGGCAAGCACATGATGGGAACGTCAGATTGCAGTTGCAGTGCAAAAATTTATTTGATAAGAAAGCCACTACTAGGAAATTTAAGATTGATGATATGGTTTTGATGTGGAATGCCAGGATAGGGGACAAAGGAAAACATGAAAAATTTGATCCCATATGGCTAGGCCCATATCTGATTGATAGTAAGTGGGGTCCTGATTCCTATATATTGAAGGACTTAACTGGAAATGTTTGGGAATTGCCAATTCATGGGCAATTTCTAAAGCTCTACTTTTCTTGAAGAAGGAAAAATCATGAACATGTATGTATATATTTATTTTTTTCCTAATTTCTATTTTAGGTTAGTTTCTTTCCAGTAGGTGGTATGCTTCTCCCAAAGTATTATGAATCCTTGTTATGCCTGCAAGAGGCATACATCCCAGACGGAGCCACTGTTAGCACTTATCAATTTTTTCATGCTTCCAAGCTTCTTTTCCTGGTCTTTGCAAATTGTTCTAGCCTTTGGCTTAAACCCTAAGTCTTATTGTGTTCAAAATCATGAAAACCCTAGGTATCTTGGCCAAGTTCTATTTTGTCATTACTTTTTCTTGGCCACTTAAAAATCCCTTTACCCATGTGCGCATTCCCTTCTTGTGCTAGTGGCATAATATCCTAACCCAAAATGGATACTCTTTTTCATCTAGTGATTACACAATTGCTTTATGTCGCTAAGTCTCAGAAGGATATGGCATATTCTCTTTTTGTCATGAGACTTGGCACGGGCTGTTCATCTCACATAAATCCTACGACAGTCAGGTTATCGCCAGATATAACTAGGGTAAAGGTGGGTCAAGAAAGAGTTATGCAGGTCATTGAATCTCATAAATAATTAGGGTTTCCAAAAAGGATCAAGCGACTCAGTGACAACTATTGGATGCAGTCAGAGGAAGGATCAACGGTAGTCGAGTGATCTCAGAACAAATTTTGAAAAGTCAACTTCATCTAGCAACTTGGAGATTAGGGTTTGGTCAAGTAGTCTCCAGATCATATCAAATTTTTAATATGAGTTAAGGTAAGCTTTCAGTCAGGAGGTCGCTTGATTTAACTGTAGTTTGGAAAATCTTTCAGTGACTTGGAGTTTATACAATCGCGTAGTCTCCTGATTTCCAAGGTTAAAGACGGGTTAGGTTAAATGTTAGAGCTAGTGTCGGTGTCAGAGATGATATGGCAGTTATGAACAAGTGATAGAACACCATGTGTTTTGGTGGGCCCATGCTTCATGTGATCAGTATCCAAGTCTCTTGATTGAGATGGAATATTTCTTTTTGTTTAGCGACTATGATTTTTGCCTTTTCGCTGGATCTCCAAGTAATATCAAATATTCTCTCTTGGTTAAGAGATTTTTTGCTAACCATTTGATTAAATGAAGATCTAATGGTGGTCATGTGTTCACCAGACAAACCATGAGTTAGGAAATTTGTTCAGCGATAAAGAGATGTAGTGGTCGCCAGGTCTCCGGATGATTGATCAGAGTTAAAGTTAAGTTATGTCCAAGGACAGAGGAAGGTTAAAGTGCAAACAAGTTGAAAAGAGATAATGTGATAGGCATAAAGGCTTATATCAAAGTTGCCTGATTTGTAATTGTTAAGTGATTACACCTATGAGACACATGGTGGATCAGATTCTTATGTCTGGGTAACTAAAAAGGATCAATAGCTCGGTTTTAAAGTTGGCAAAAGGTTTCAATCTCAGTCGTCAAATTCATTTTTTGTGCCACCTATAGCTGTTGTAACAGAATTTTAAATATTCAAATGTATTCACAAAGGGTTTCATAAAGATCAACAGATATTTTTTCTCAGAGACATTAATGACCCAACTTGATTTTTTTGGGACGGCTCTGCACAGCTGTTGAAGACCGAACGAATGGAAATCTGATATATGAGAATGCATTTATATCCAGACTTAACATGAATAGTTTTATAATCAGAGGGTAAATGCATACAGAGCCACCTAGTCACTTCCGCATTTATGGAGCCACTTTTAGGGTCATTTTGTGGAGTTTCTTTCCTATCAGAGTTTTGTGCTCATATCCATGGATTGGAGAATTGATTGCAGATCAAATTGCAAAAATTGAAGAGAAGGGTTCAGGGTTTTCAACTTGACATCAGAATTCAATTTTATATTTAATTGGTTGTAAAACCCTGAACCCAAAATGGTCTGAAGCTTGTAGCATTCTTGTTCCTATAAAAGAATATTCAAGACCATTTAGAAAGGTGCTGGAAATTTGGGAAAGTAGAAAGCATTGGGCTAATACTTGTTTCTAGTTTAGGAGATAGTAGATGTATTTTAGATTTATGTCAAGGTAGAATAGAAAGCTGATGATCTTTCACATATTTTCTTATTGCATATTTCCTTGTCATATTGATTCAAGAACTATTTTTCATCATACTTAATATGAGTTGTTTCAGATTTGAGTCTCTCCTGTATGATATTTGTTGAGTTGTAAGTTTTCTGGCTTACTGTGTGAGTTCTGCTTATGCATATGTGTATTTCATTGGTATTTGATTGAGAATAAAACTAAACTCCTTTGAATACTATATTAATTCAATCTGGATATCTATGTAAGGATCCTGTAGTGAGCAATCTGATATTTCTTATGTTTATGGCTTTGAATCTTAGTCTTTAAGGTGTTCCAGTTTCAGTATTGTATGTAGGTTTTAGCCCAATGGATAAGGCACTGATCTAAAGCAAGTATTTTTGTGGAGATATTAATTTTGATTTGTTTGGCTATGTTCTATCCTACAAATATAAATCAAACTCAGTACAAAATTCTTTACCTTTTGAGGTGTTGTCCTACTTATTCCACCCATGGTAGTGGAGATTCATTGAATGCTAGGTTGGCATTTAGTACTTACTTACCATTCATCTATTATTCAAATCCAGAAGTAGAAGGTGTGGTAAAGAGTTGAGTTTAGTCTGGATTAGGTGTACCCGCCTTGGTTTTGCAGAGCCAAAAGTAGAAGAGGGCAGTCTTGACCCTATAGTTGGTCCAGTTACCTTACAGAGCTTTCACACTTGGAACTAACCACTCCTAACATTATTCTTAAGGTATATTGGTTGTTCTAGTTAGCGTAAACATTTTCAAACACCAACATATATGACGATGAACTAGTATTAAGATGTGAATTTACAAAGAGGGTCATTTGGGAAAATTTTGCAAGTACTTTTTTTGGGTGAAATAGCTAATTGGGCATATCAAATTTTGCCAAAATTTAGAGTGCTCACAATTTATTCCAGAATGAGGAGAGGTATTTGGTCATATCATCTCAAGAGAGGGTAATTTAGTGGATCCTTCAAAGATCTAGGGCATTATGGATTGGCCTATGAAAACCATTTTTTTTAAGTCTATAGTTTCATGGGTTTGACAAGTTATTAGCACTAATTCATGAAGGATTTTTCTTAGATGGCATATCCCATCACTTCTCTTCAGAGGAAAGGGAATAAGTTTGTGTGGTGAGATCAATGTATAGAAAATTTTTAGGCTCTTAAAGAATGACTAACCAATACACCTATCTTGGTAGTGCTAGATCCTACACGTGAGTTCATGGTCTACATTGATGAGCCATTGGAGGGTGTTGTGGTAGTTCTTATGCAGGAGAGATGAGTGATTGCATATGAGTTCTGGAAGCTCAAAAATCATGATTTGAACTACCTAACCCACAATTTAGAGCTAATGGTAGTTTTTCATGTGCTTGTGTGCTAGAGACATTTTTTGGGTCACGGGTTTGAGTTGCATAGTGATCATCACAACTTATGATATATTTTCACTTAGAAGAACCTAATTTTAATGAAATGTTGATGGATGGAGTTTGTTTGTGAGTATAGCTTTAATGTTCATTAAATCATTGTGAAGGAAAATGTTGTTTCAAATGACTTCAGCAGGAGGAGGAATGAGATCTCAGTTTTTGTTGAATTACTGAGAGGAGGGTGAATCAGAAAACTGTGATACTTTAAACTTTAAAAATCAACTTTGATTCAACTTGGTAGGATAAATAATAGAAGTAACCGAATCACCAAACTTCAATAACTCAAACAGTAACTTGCATAAATAGTAAAGATTGTTCGCATGAAACATTCAACACATTTAACACTAGATTTAATGAGGAAGCCCAATTTGGGAAAAACCTATGTGGGAATTGTCACCCACAAATGAAAATACTCTTCTAAAGTATGCTCAGTTAAAATCCAATCCTATTAAAGATTACAATACATATTATTATATGTGACCCTGTTAGGGGATTTACCTAAGACCCGTTAAGATCTTCACCCTATTAGGAGTGGCCTGGTTAGAGGGCTTTGAACTCTTTTAGAATGTCACCTTTCTTAATGATTTTACAATAAGGCAATTAATTCCACTCGGTTAAGAGATTTCTCTCTTACAAATGTAAATAAGCAACAATGTATAAAATTATATGTAAAACTACAACTACCTCTTGCTTGATTAGATCCCTTATGCGCTCTCTAACTACTGGCATCAATACTTCATCAATCTCTTCTTTAGACTCAAATTTACACCTCTTTGCTCTTCACTACTTCACTCGGTAGCGCTTCAACAATTCAACTTGCTAGCCCCTTGTTAATTGAATTCATCCTTTAAATAGACTATGTTTTTGCCTCTTAATCTTCTTGATTAGGTTTTCCTTCAATCACTCTCAGTTTTTGAACTAATTCAGTGAACTTGAAACTCGGTTAAGCACTTTGGTATCACCTTGAAACTTGCACTTTTCTTGGAAGTAAAACCTTTACTTTTTCTCTTAATCTATACCATAGATCTCTTCCTTGAATTTTCTTGTGTGTAGATCTTGTAACCAACTTATTCTTCATTCTTAGAATCTTCCAGATTGTTGTAGCTCACTATTAAATGTGTTCTTATCCTCATTTCTAACATCTATTCTAGTCGGAAACTAACTCTCAGTTCAGTGACTGACATGCATTTCTCGTTGCTTCAATGTCTTGGTGTCTTGACTGACTTACACAACCCTTTACCGACAGACTTATTTCTGCTCTATAACTTAACTCTTTAGTCTTACCAACTTGCCCAATCTATTTTACCAACTTGATAAAGTAGAAACCAATTATCTCAAGATGAACCTATCATTGTCTGATCTTTATTAACTTTCCCAATTAAATCAACTCTGAAAGATATGGAAATTCAATATGAACTAGAACTCAATTGCTTGAAATCAATGACAAAATAACAACTGATCTAATCCTTTCAACAATCTTGTATACCTCTAATATCAGTCTTCATCATCATCTCCATCAGTTGAGTAACAATCTCCCTCTTTGGCATTGATGGAAACACTGTCAATTGATGATGGCATACTCTAACATTTTTATTTTCTCTTTACTCCCTCTGATCTGTTTAATCTTTTTCTCCCTCTGTGTTCATCTTCTCTTAACATCTTTAACTCATTTCCCCTCTTTCTCTATATTCATTAATTATTTATTCTCCCTCTTTGAAAATAATGCCAAAGGTTCATACTCCTAAAAAATTGTTCAGGTAGTGGATCATACCTTGCATGTACTGATAACTCATTGCATACAAAATTACTTTACACAACTTTAGGCACCACCTAAAGTGTGAACACTAGCATCAACTCACAAAATAGATATTCTATTGAGCCTTATAATTGATGCAGCATGCATCATGCTCTAGTGAAATTGTATTGAGCCTTAGAATTTATGCAGCATGCATCATGCTCTAGTAAATGTTGGATAGGGGTAGGACCCCTAATTTACCTCAGAGATACTCAAAAGCATCCTTCGGTAGTGGCTTAGTGAATATATCTGCTAATTTCTCCTTTGAGTTCACATACTCCAACATCACATGTGTGTCTTGAACTTGCTCTCTCAAGTAATGATACTTGATAAAAATGTGCTTGGTCTTAGAATGCATCATCAAATTCTTTGATATGTTTATAGAACTTGTATTGTCACAAAAAAATAGTAATTGGATTAGTAATCTCCTCTTACATACCTTCAAGTAGATGTTTGATCCATACAATGTTTGCACAATTCATAGTTGCAGCAACATATTCAGCCTCGATAGTAGACTTTGATATACAACTTTGTTTCTTACTTATCCATGTCACTAATCTTTCTCCTAAAAAGAAAGCTCCTCCACTTGTACTTTTTCTATCATCAATGTTTTCGGCCCAATCGGCACCAGTGTAGACCTTCAATTAAAAATTTCCTCCTTCCTTGTATAATAGACCAAAGTCCTTATTTCCTTTCATATATCTAAATATTCTTTTAACTGCAGACATGTGTGATTCCTTTGGATCGGCAGACAATCTTGCAACAAAACCAACTGCATGAGCTATATTAGGTCTTCTATGAACATCATATTGTAACTTACCAATCATTGATCGGTGGAGTGTCTCATTTACTTCCTTTGACTCATCTTCCTTTGATAACTTGCAACCAATGACCATCGGTGTTCCAACCGGTCTTGAGTCTTCCATCCCAAAAGTCTTTAGGATCTCCTTGATGTACTTTGATTGTGTGATGTAGATCCCATCCTTGACTTGTTGAATCTATAGTCCAAGAAATAATTTTATCTCCCCTATCATGGACATCTCAAATTCATTTCTCATCTCTTTAGAAAAATATCAGCATAATGTGTTATTCCCTCCAAAAATAATATCATCAACAAATATCTCAGCAATCAAAATCTTATTATTACTATCATATTTTAGATACACATTACTATTTTCACTAGTTCTTTGAAATCCAATCTTGATTAGATATGCATGTAATATTTCATACCAAGCTTGGGGTGCTTGTTTCAAACCATATAGTGCCTTGTGTAGTTTGCATACCATTTCCTTGTTAGTATTCTCAACAAATCCTTCAAGTTTTTCTATATAAAATTCTTCTTCAAGAATACCATAAAGAAATGCAGACTTGACATCCATCTGATAGGCTTTAAATCCTTTGTAAGATGCATATGCTAATATAATTCTAACTCCTAATCTAGCAACAGGTACAAAAGTTTCACCATAGTCAATACCTTCTTCGTGTGCATATCCCTTAAAAACTAGTCTTGCTTTGTTTCGGATTACATTTCCATGGTCATTCAATTTATTTCTAAAAATCCACTTTGTACCAATAACATTTTTATCTTTAGGTCTCGATATTAAAGTCCATGTGTTATTCTTTACAATCTGATCTATCTCTTCTTTCATATGCTTTAACCCAGTATTCATTCTCCAATGCATCATTTACTCTTTTTGGTTCTAATTCATAAATTAAGCATGTGTTGTCTCTTACCTTTCTTCTTGTCATAATTTCAGCATTCTTGTCTCCAATTATCTTTCTCGGTAAGTGGTATCTCCTCACATACTTGGCTAGAACAAGCTTGATAGTCGGTGGAAATTCACTTCCATCATTCAATTGTAGTTCTCTCTATTCAGCTTCCTCTTTGGTGTGTGCTTTCAGTAGGGTATCAGGAACATCAGGTTGAACATATACAAATCTTTGATAATCCTCAGGTTCCTTATTGATGTCCTCATCACTTCTCTCTGCAAATTCATCAATTCTTACATTTGTACTTTCTATAATTTTGTTAGTATACTTGTTCAAACATTTGTAAGTTTTACTCTTTGTAGAATATCCTAAGAATATTCCTTCATCTCCTTTAGAATCAAACTTACCATCTCTAGCATCTTTCAGAATATAACATATACTTCCAAATACTTTGAAATAAATTACATTTGGTTTGTGATCATACCAAATCTCATATGGAGTCTTGTTTGTGCCTTTCTTCAATTGTACTTGATTAAGTGTATAAGCAACAGTGCTCACTGCTTCTCTCTAATAAGTTTGAGAAATATCCTTCTCAATCATCAGTGTTCTTGTACAATCCATAATGGATCTATTTCTCCTTTCAGTTATATCATTCTGTTGTGGTGTCCTCACTGTAGACATTTGTCTCTTTATTCCATGTTCATTGCAAAAGAGTGTAAACTCATCAGAAGTAAACTCTCTTCCTTTGTTAGATCTCAGACACTTCAATTTTCTTCTAGTTTCCTTTTCAACTCTTTCCTTGTACCACTTAAACATTTGGAAAGCTTCAATTTTTTCTCTTAAAAATATGACAGACATCATTCTAGAATAATCATCAACAAAAATATATATATCTATCTATCACCATAGTAGCTTTGTGTTCTCATCAATCCACATAGGTTAGTGTACACTAAGTCCAACATTCCTATTGTAACATAAGACTTACTTGTAAAACTTGACTTAGTCATTTTTCCAACTTGACATTCCTTGCACATGACATTCTCAGGTTTCTCCAATCTCGGTAGACCTATAACTCTATTATTTTTTATCACTTTAATTATATTGTCAAAATTTGCATGACATAACCTCTTGTGCCATAACCATGCATCATCAAATTTAGCATATAAACAACTCTTAGTAGATGTATCAAGATAAAATAGGTTACCTTTAGATTGTTCACCAGTGGTAATCAGACTTCCTTTCTGATCAAATATTTTTACCTTTCCATACTGAATTTCTAATCGGTGTCATGTATTATTTAGCTATGCTATACTCAAAAGATTATACTTTAGTCCTTCAACCCAATATACATCATCGCATCTAGTATTATTCAACAGAATTATATATCCTTTACCTTTCATAGAATATGGGGCATCATTACCAAATCTGACATATCCTCCATCATGTTCTTCCATAGTAGTGAACTTAAGTGTGTCACCAGTCATATGATGTGAACACCCACTGTCTATGATCCAAGTATCATTCTTTCTTACATGTGATATTAGGGATTTTTTTTCTTCAGCATAATTATCCTTGATGACAACATATACAACTTCTTCACAGTCATCATCATATGTGTCATCATTGGTTAGTCCTTCATTAGAAATATGACATGACTTCATACCTTTGTTTTTGAAATCTTGGAATCTCTTGACTACGTTTTCTCTTTTTTTATCATCGTGGTTGTCTTTCATCTCATCACTGTCATTTTCAGAGCATCTAGCAGCAATGTGTCCAATCTTGTTACATTTAAAACATTTCAAAGGTATCTTACCTTGGTACTTTCCTTTACCTCTTTGTAGTCTTCTAGCTAGGAGAGCTTCAAACTCTTTTTCATTTGCTTCGTCTTCAACATAGTGTTCTTCTAACTCACTCTTGCAACTATAAAATATTTCACTAGCACTACTTGCATAACCATCACTAGGTCTAGACTCCCTAGAAATTCTAATCTTCAAATATGATTTAAATATAGACTCAATCCTAGCAGTAGCAGGTAAACTATTATCAAAGTCATTAAGCTCAAAAGCAATCAACTTACCAATAGTAGCATCCAGTGAAAAAATATCTAAGGAATGGATCTCAATTCTTATATTGTAGATACTCAGATGGCATACATAGGTAACAGCATCCTTAATAGTTTACTTGTCACATCTTCTTCAATTATTTGTCTCGTAGCACCTCTGATAGCATTCACAATTTCTTGCAGTCTTGCACTGTATAGTGTAACATTCTCACCTTCTTTCATTCTCATAGAATCAAATTTTCCTCTTAATCTTTTATATTTTGCCTTCTAAACATGTTGATCTCCCTCATGTACCAATTCAATATTATCTCACATCTTCTTTGATGTATCACATCCTTTAAGATCATTAAACTCTAAATTGATGAGAGTAGATGATATCTCAATCATAACTTGTGTGTGGTCTTGTCTTTCTCTTATCTACTCAAGTGTCAAAGGTCCAAATGGCAGTGGTGAATATTCATTTTCAAGATAGTATAATTCATACTCTCCAATCCCAAATAGGTGCAACCTCATTATTTTTTTCCATGTAGAGAAGTTATCCTTATTCAACTTTGGTGCCTCCCTCTTATACATCTTTGAATCTTTAACTCAAGTCTTTTAAAATTATCTCTTAGAGTACTTAGCTATGATACCAATTGTTGGATTATTGAGAGGGGGGGTGAATCATAAATTTTTGATACTTTAAACTTTAAAACCCAACTCTGATTCAACTAGGTAGGATAAACAATAACACCAACCGAATCACCAAATAACTTCAATAACTCAAACAGTAAATTGCATAAATAGTAAAGATCATTCACATGAAACATTTAACACCAAATTTAATGAGGAAACCCAATTTGGGAAAAATCTATGCGGGAGTTATCACCCACAAATGAAAATACTCTTCTAAAGTATGCACAGTTAAAATCCAATCATGTTAAAGATTACAATAGACATTATTATATGTAACCTTGTTAGGGGATTTACCTAAGACCCGTTAAGATCTTCACCCTATTAGGAGTGTCCCAGTTAGAGGGCTTTGAACACTCTTTTAGAATGTCACCTTTCTCAAGGATTTTACTATAAGACTGTTAAGTCCACTTGGTTAAGATATTTATTTGTTACAAATGCAAATAAGAAACAATGTATAAAATGATCTGTAAAACTGCAACTACCTCTTTCTTGATCAGATCCCTTATGTGCTCTCTGACTACTAGCATCAATACTTCACCAATCTCTACTTGACTCAGATTTACACCTCTTTGCTCTTCACTACTTCACTCGATAATGCTTCAACACTTCAACTTGCCAGCCCCTTGTTAATCAAATTCATCATTTAAATAGGCTCTATTTTTGCCTCTTAATCTCCTTGATTAGGTTTTCCTTCAATCACTCTCAGTCATTAGATCAACTTTTTGAACTAATTTAGTGAACTTGAAACTCAGTTAATTGCTTCGACATCACCTTAGAACTTGCACTTTTCTTGGAAGTAAAACCTTCACTTTTTCTGCTTAATCTATACCATAGATCTCTTCCTTGAATTATCTTGTGTGTAGATCTTGTAACCAACTTATTCTTCATTCTTTTAATCTTCTAGATCATTTTAGCTCATCATTAAATGTGTTCTTATCCTTGTTTCTAACATATGTTCTTCTCAGAAACTAACTCTCAGTTTAGCAACTGACATGCACTGCTCAGTGTTTCACTATCTCAGTGTCTTAACCGACTTACATAACCCTTTACCAAAAGACTTCTTTCTTCTTGTTAACTTAACTCTTTAGTCTTACTGACTTGCCCAATTTTCTTTACTGACTTGATAAAGTAGAAACCAATTATCTCAAGATGAACTTATCATTGTTTGATCTTTATTAACTTGCCCAATTAAATCAACTCTGAAAGATATGAAAATTCAATATGAACCATAAATTAATTGCTTGACATCAATGACAAAATAACAACAGATCTAATCATTTCTACAATCTTGTATACCTCTGATCTCGGTCTTCATCATCATCTCCATTAGTTGAGTAACAATTTTGTCTCTGGGTGTATATTTGCACAGCTGTATTCTTGAGGCTTTACCTAGTGATTGTTAGTCCCAGGAAGTTAGAGTGGAGACTGAGTTAGATTTTCTTAGAGTTAGATGAAATTTTACTACACCTAGGGTGAATTTATGTGTTAGTGTTAGGTGATCTTCATTCTTTGGTTTTATTTGAGGCACATCATGCATTGTATTTTTCACATCCTGATGTCAAGAAGATTCATGCCAAACTTAGATAGTTGTACCATTGGGTAGGGATGAGGTGTGATGTTACCAATTTCATGGCTAGATGCCTTGAGTTTCAAGGAGTGAAGGTGGAACATCAACATCCGTCAGGTCTTTTGAAACCATATTTCATTCTCGAGTGGAAGTGAGACACTATATATTGATTTCATTACTAGGATACCCATGTCACCGCATCATCATGATTCAATTATGGTTGTAAAAAAATGTCCATGGTGGCTCATTTTTCTCCTATGAGAGCTTCTTATACTACTAATTCGGTAGCACATGTGTTCATGGATTATATAGTTCAGTTGCATGGGATACCTCATAGGGTCATTTTGGATAGGGATCCAGTGTTCACTTCAACACTGTGAAGCTCCCTTTAGTATGCCTTGGGTGCATAACTCAATTTTAGTTTAAAATATCTTCCTAAGATTAATGGTTAGATAGAGTAAGTGAATCAATTTCTTAAGGACATACTTTGCATGTATGAGATGGATCACAAATCAAGGTGGGAGGACTACTTGTACCTAGTAGAGTTTTCTTAAAATAATGAGTACCATAGTTCTCTTGGCATGTCTCATTTTCAGGCCTTGCATGGTCAATCATGACATACACCTTTGAGTTAGGACCATTTGGAGGATTTCATTACGTTAGGTCTCAGGATGATTCAAGATACAGAGAAAAAATTTGTTTGTATTGAAGAGCATTTGGTTACTACTTAAAAAGTATGTCAATGACCATAGGTTGGATCATCACTTATCAGTAGGTAGCTATGTGTTTATCTAAGTTCAATTGTAGAAGATCCCCATCCATAATGGGAAAGGCTCTAAATTAGCACCACATTTTGTTGGAACTTTTGAGATTCTTCAGAGGATATATTTTATTTCCCATTGCTTGGCATTCTTGTCTAGCCTATTATGCATCCATGACGTGTTTCATGTTTTTGTGTTGAGACAATATATTACGAATGTGACCCATCTTCTTGATTAGGGTGCTTTACAAGAAGAGGACAGAAAAATTTATAGGGAGCCCATCCATTTTCTATAACACTAGAGGCTAACCCTTAGGGGCTGATACATTGACTAGGTAAGGGTTCAGTGGGACCTGAGTATGATACTTCTGCTACTTGGGAGGATGCATCATGATAGAGAGATATGTATCCCTATTTTTTGTAAGCTTCCATGGGTAAACCTATGTCTAGGGGGGAGGATGTAGTTCCTCCCATGATTGCATTATGGTTTTTTTCTATTTTGATCTAAGCTAGACTCTATACTTGATTTTGTGACTATTTATATTTTATTATTTTGGTATAAGTATGGTGAGATGCACCCAACACAATTATTATTCTTTTTGTCCAAATTGATATCATTGCTCATGTAGATGGTAAATTACTCATTTTCATACCATTATGACATGGTGTTATATGATAATATATGGTTTATGTTGTTAGTATTATTAGATCCAAGATTACTCAAAAGGGGTGAATCAGTAATATAACACATTAAACTTTTCATAAACCATTCAACAACTTGCATCAATTAACATCCATTGCATGAAAAAAAAAACAATGAAGATAAACATCCACAACCATGTAACACAATAACACCAATATTTTTCTCATGGAAACCCAATTGGGAAAAAAAATGTGTGGAGATGACACCCATAAATAATTTTGCACTCTTTTGAAGTACGTCGGTTAAGAGCTTAGCCCTATTAGAAGCTTACAAATTATAGGTTAAGAGAAAGACCCTATTAAGAGCCACCTGATTAAGGGATTTACCTCTAGCCATGTTAGGATTTTTATCCCATTAGGATTAACCCTGTTAAGGGATTTCAAACCCTAATTAAAGAGTCACCTGGTTCAAGGATTTACAAATCAAACCTGTTAGGGTCTACCCAGTTACGGGATTTATCTTGATGAAACTGTTAGGGATCAACAAGTGAAAGTGATCTGAGAAAGTAACAATCCTCCTCTTCTAGTACAAATATATTTCAAGCTTAATATCTTGTTTACATGCAGACTATCCAAACCCTACGATCGCACAACTACATTCACAATCTTTCTCTTCCACACACACTTCTCATAACACATCAAAATAATATATAAAATATTTTATAACTTAAGGAAGAAAAAAACATTAATTACATTTGAATTTCATCTCAAATCTACCAAAATGTATTACAAAAGCCAAATCCATCAATAACAAGATCTGTCTGATCGCCAATACAAACCACACATCAATTTGACAAAGAAAAGTAAAACCACAACACACTTTCCAATGTTCTTGCACAACTTCAAGAAATTCAATCATAATGATCATAAAAATGCTAATTCATCAATCCACATCGATCTTCCACATCACCATGATCCCTCGAACACATAACTACTTACCACAACATGATACATCATCACCGGTTGAGGATCTAATTGATTGTTCTAAGAACTTCTTTTACTTTTCACTGAACGATCTTTTATCCATTGAAACTCAGTCTTCCAGTCACCAATCATGATGTTGTCACAACAACCCCATAACATAGTCAAGATAACATATCCTTAACCAAAACAGCTAAATCCAAACCTATGTGACACAATCATCAAATTATTCCTCCTTGGCTACATCTTGTTCTTCATGTTGACCTTTCAACCTTCAATCAATCATAAGTCACACCATACATATGATAAACCTACATGGTCATAGATAGAGAATCTAGAGACATCACTTAGTCTTCCATTATGATCTCACACACCAACTCTTACCACAACTCTAGATCCAACCTCTTGAACATACACTAGCATAACAAGCACATTGTCAACCAACAAACACTAAGTTGACATCTATGATAACATCATAACTGATCAACCTATTATCAGAGTTGCATCAAACACGTACCATAACATACTCAACTTATCTCTATATCAGTTATGCCAAAAATCTCCCCCTTTTGCATTAATGTAAATACCAACAATACCAAGCAAATATCTAAATAACAAAAATGCCCCCCCCCCTTAGCTGATACATATTTTTAGTTCTTTGTTCCTGATCTATGGTTCTCGCCTTCTTTGTCTATCATAGTTTCTCTCTCGCTTTAATGATTCTTCTCCCACTTTGACAAAAATTCCAAAGGTGCAGTATGCCAAAGTCTTCATTTGTTGCAATTGTCTTCATCTCTTTCCAACTGCACCCCCTAAGCAGTAGTCCCCTGAACATCAATCCATAGTGAAAGATATGGAAATAAATCAACTAGATTGATGCACCAATAACATCTTAGTTTTGTTCAAGTCTGGGCATAGCCCCAAGATTACCTCTAAGATACTTAAAAGTAACCCTAGGTAGTGGCTTTGTGAAGATATTTGTTATCTGCTCCTTTTTTGGTACATATTCCAACTTTGCCTCCTTCTCTTGTACTTTCTCTCTCTAAAAGTGATACTTAATTGCAATGTGCTTATTCTTGGCATGCATTACTAGATTCTTGGAAATATTTATTGTACTTGTATTGTCACAAAAAATAGTTACCATTTTAGTCACCTTTTCTTTGTTACCTTTAAGAATATGCTTCATCCATGCAATTTGTGTCCAATTTATAGCTACTGCTACATACTCTGCTTCTACAGTAGATTGTGAGATACAATTTTGCTTCTTGCTTGTCCAAGATACAAGCCTTTCACCTAGAAATAATGCACCACCACTTGTGCTCTTTCTATCATCAATGATAGGGCATATTAATGTCATGTTATAGACGCCCTAGGACATACTTTTGCTAGGATCTTTTCCATGTTTTTATTATGTTTATTATGTTTTTCCAGATACTTTTTTACATATAACTGTTGCTATGTGACATACTGCCACCGAACCTATTTTGTGATTGGAAATACTTAAAACATGCTACACATGGATGAAGATACTAGATTACTTATTTTGGAAATATAGTTATGTCTTTTTGAAATAAATCTGTTGTTTCAACATGAATGATGGATGGGTATCTTGATGACTGTTATCATAAATATCTCTAACATCTGGAGTACACTGCACCAAAGTAGCAACCATTACCTTGACTAGGTAAAAATGCTCCCATGTTCTAGATGATCGACCCAGTCATACAACAGGTGCATATGGGGAAGCCTCAGGCACGACGCAGATGGATTTGGGCTGATCAAGATGGCAGCAAGTAAGAAAGGATCGGACATCATAATGAATTCTCTGAGGAAATCTAGGGAAGAGTGGGAAGTTGGATTTGATGTCAAAAGCATTTCCTTCCTCTTTCATGGATCGATTCAATCTCCAGTTTTGTAGTTTTCTTTCATGTTTAGTAGGGTTGTAATAAAAGCTCCACCTATCTTTATGGTGTGACTAGATAGTAGTTAGACATTTTTCCACTAAATAAAGCCTCACTCCTGCGTGAGAAGGAGGGCGTTATCAATTATAGTTTACATTCTATTTTCTTTACAGTTGAATTTGTAATATGTTTTTGAGCAATAGAAAATGAAGTTTTAAATCTACAGTTCAGTATAATTGAGTTTGGATACTCACTCAAGGGGGCCCACTTGGTGAGGAATCCATGTTAGCTAGATAGTTTGCATATAGTTTAAATTCCCTACATCTTGGTTTTATAACTCTGGTGTTGATACAGTTCCTACAGCCATAAGCCGCAAGGTAGTCCAGAACTTCCTGCAGCCAAAGAGGAAGAGTTGTTGAAATACTATGATTGTGTTTTCCAATCTTTTCAAGTTATAGTATTCCTTCAAGTGCTTTCACTTTGGCATTTTCTTTCCAGCATTCTTCGCAACTTTAAAATAGTTTTCCTTCAAAAGCAGTTTACTTCCTACAGCCATAGCATGGTCTAAGTTAAAATCCTTGGTGCATATACTTTTCTAACCCGTTTCAAGTAACACATCCCTGGGTTGATAAATTAAATGAGTTTCTAGAAAGGAGGATAGCTTCTCGGTCAGATGTCCAATCCTTGAGTTATGGTACTTGCCTAGTATTTGATACCATAAATAGAACCGATCATTATTGGCACCACTGCCAGGGACGGTGTCGAGCCCAGTATTTTCCCTTAGCCATTGGTAGATTTCAATTCCAGCATGTACATCCTTTTTAAATAGGGTTCACTATCAAAAATTCCTCCACTCCACTGTTGAAATTTTTCACTTACCTGTATGCATAGAAGAAGATGAGATGCTCTAGGAAGGTACTTACCCAACTACCCCAATAACCGTTTAGGATACATCTTTGTACCAGACTAAGATGAAGAGGAGGGTTAGTTTGTGGATTGAATTGTCAACCTTCCTTTATCTGAATCATCATCATCTTCAGAAGGTGATGTGCTGAACTTTAACATTCTAGAAAGAGAACTAGAGTTTAATCCATTTACAGAAGCGTTAGCCTATATCAGAATCCAAAACCCAGACAATCGAGAAGAAAATCCACTACCTCTAGTCATTTACCAACCATAGGGTCTTCCTCAATGTTCGCCCAGGATGGCAAATCCCCCAACCTTTCCATTTCCCATTACTAATCAGCATGATAACAATAACCTCAAGAATATTCCTTCATCAGCTCTTCCCAAATTTTATGGCCTAGTGACTAAAGATCCGTATACCTTTCTCTTTGATTTTGACATCCTCTGTCATAGTTACGACTACAACATGGCTGACCATAGGCTCAAATTGTTCCCTGCAACCCTTAAAGAGTCTACATTAAGATGGTTTATGGGCTTAGGTCAGGATGTTGTTCATAATTAGGATGAAATGAAGGTAACATTCTTGGAGAAATACAAAGAATATTGTAGGTGAAATGATATGAGAGGGGATGACATATTCAAGATGACCCAGAAGGAGGATGAAATCTTAGAGGATTATGTGTCGAGATTCTTGTTCATCCTACAGAAAAATAGTCGTCATTAGCTTAATGAGGAGTCTCAAAAACTTCTCTTTCTAAGGGGCATAAATGAAGGATTCACTGAGGCTTTGGATCTTATGACCGGAGGGGATATCACTCAATCCACATGGGGTGATATCAAGAAAGTCTGCCTTAATTACTCAAGAGTTGTGGCGAAGACGGGCAGAGGATGCAAAGCAACCTCAAGAAAAGCTATGGGTACTGGAGCCTCAAGGGTGGAAATCATACATTTGTTGTCTGACTTTAAGCAGGACATTATGAACAACATGGCCACCCAATTAGACACATTGCAGGAGAAAAAGAAACATGAGGAGGCTGAACCTATCCTAGCATAGTTCTGTCCACATTGTAGACAGAAGAAGAGGGACTGTCATTGCAAATTGGTTGCCAACATGGAGACTATGCAGCTTCCCACTGATTATAAGCCAATTTAAGGGGATGACAAGCAAGTGCTCTTCATTTCACAATGATGACCATGGGCTCAAAGACAAGGTATGCCTCAGGACCCACTTACTTTTACTGGTCCATTCTATGGTAATCAATGGAAACAACCTTTGAATAATCAATACCCTCCTTCGACTAACCCTCAACCTCAGTGGCAAACTTTCCCAAGTCCTCAATGGAAAAAACCCCAATGGAATTAGCAACAACCCCAAGGGAATTGGAAACAAAACCCTCAATGGTGTGGAGGTTAGCAATGGCCAAACCAGTAGCAGGGACTCCTACAACCACCACAATAGCCACAATAGCAAGCCCTTTTGCCACCTCCTACAGCCACGGTAGTACCCCCTAATCCTTCTCAACTCCCTACACAACCTTAATTGAATTCTAATTATAGACCACTAGCACCTTAACAAAATGTCTATTCAGTAGATCCAAACCAGTATCCAACATACGTAATCAATGACATTCATTTATGGTCTGGCACAACACTTCCCACACCTCCTATCATAACTAAAGTAACCCTAGAGGAGCCCCTACCTCAAACCACACCAGAGTCTACTCTAGTAGGTCCAATGGTATTGCTAGCACCAGTGAAACTAGCTCAACCTTCCTTCCCACAAAGGCTACAAGTTGACAACTCTAACCCTAAGGAAGAGGCAACCTTTGACATCCTGGATCAATTAAAGAACATCAATGTTCAGATTCTATTGTTCCAGGAAATAAAGGATGTGCCCACATATGGGAAGGCTATCAAGGAGGCCTACTTTAAAAATCTTGGTCATAAGCAGAAGGACCCACAGCTAATCCATGTCCTGGGTAAACTTATTGATATCATGCTCAGCAAGATAGTGGTTCCCAAGTAGTCTGATCCCAGTAGCCCAGTTGTTGAAGTCGTCATAAATGGGACAACCATAAAAAATGCTCTAATTAACCTAGGAGCTTCCATAAATGTCATGACAAAAGATATCATGCAGAAACTTCACATCACCACCCTCCAGGAAACACCAACTATCCTGCAGTTTGTAGACAGTGTTACAGTAAAACCTAATGGGGTAGTGGAGGATATAGTTGTTGATCTTGAAAACTGGTCTTACCCTGCCAACTTTATGATCCTCTCACCTAAAGCCACATTAAGAGGTTGTCCCATAATTCTTAGTCAACCCTGGCTGGCTAGTGTTGATGCCTTTATCAGATGTCTCTCAGGTGGTATGACCATTTCTAATGGTCAGGATACTAAGACATTAGCTTTATATCTTCTAGCACAAGCACAAATGGATTTTTTCCTCACCAATATGGACTAACATTAGAGAAGAGGTTGAAGTATTCAATTCAGTAGCCCAACTCATGATGTTAGAAAGGGACCCATTCCTATAGCTAAAAGAAGAGGATACCATAATCACCAACAATCTGCAAACCTAGTATGGTCATGATTCAGCATCCATTAACTGTCTCAATCCCCATAGCTTCTCACTGCAAGCTTCATACCCTGATTGTGTGGCACCTTCCTCTCCTACAGTCGAGTACCTCTACCATTAATTGCTTCCCCATGAGGTCCAAGCACCTCCATTAATGGATGCATTTATGGTAAAACTCACAAAGCGCTTGGAAGTCCCCCTTGACCATTGCCTGCATATTAATAGCGAACTCATAGACCAACAATAGACATCATTGAGCACTCTGCTAAAACGCCATGCCATGAATTTTGTCTAGGATTATTCTAACATGACTGGTCTAGACCCCAAACTATGTACCCACCAAATCTTCCTAAAAGAAGACAAACATCCTGTCAGACAATTCCAGTGGCGCATAAACCCTGCATTAAGAGAAATTGTCAAGACAAAATTACAAAAATTACTGAACGTTGGTTTTATCTACCCAATCTCTAATAGCCAGTAGGTCTCACCTTTAGTTATTGTCCCAAAGAAAGGAGGAAAGTGGTGCATATGTGTCGACTATAGGGAACTTAACAATGCAACCAAGAAGGACCATTTTCCCCTGCCTTTTATAGACCAAGTCCTAGATTCCCTCACAGGAAAGCGTTATTTCTCTTTTCTGGATGGCTATAGTGGCTAGAACCAAATTAGGATCCTTCCTAAAGATCAGGAGAAAACAACCTTCACTTTCCCTTGGGGAACATTTTCTTACTTTGTAATAGCCCAGCCACATTCCAGTGTGCCATTATCAACATTTTTGTTGATATCTCCCATGATTTTATGGAAATCTACATGGATGACTTCACAACTTATGGGGAAACCTATGAGGAAGCCTTAGTCAATCTGGGAAAATTTCTTGAAAGGTGTAAGGAACATAATTTGTCCCTCAATAGCGATAAATGCTTCATGATGATGTAGGAAGGTGTGGTGTTAGGTCACTACATCTCTGCCAAGGGAATACAAGTGGATGCAGTGAAAATTGAATTCATCATGAACCTCCCTACTCCAACCAAGAAGAAGGATGTCCGTAGCTTTCTGGGACATGCTGGTTACTCCAGGTGATTCATAAAGGATTTTAGAAAATTATTTGGGCCCATGTACTCCCTACTCATAAAGGATTCAGAGTTTATTTGGACAAACTCTTATGAAAAATCCTTCCTGCAACTGAAGAAGGTACTTCCACAAGCACTAGTTCTCAGAGGACCTAATTGGGAATTACCATTCCACATCCACATAGATGCTTCTAACCATGTTGTGGGTGTTGTTCTCAACTAGAAAGATGGGCCAGTAGAGCATGTCATTTACTTCATCAGTAAGAATCTACAGGGCCCAGAGTTGAACTACACATTAACTGAAAAAGAACTCCTAGCTATAATTTATGCTCTGAATAAGTTTCACCACTATATAACCAGTTACCCAATATTTGTACATACTGACCATGCAGCCATCAAGTATTTGGTAAACAAGCCCGCTATTTCTAGTAGGCTTGCCCGATGGCTCCTGTTGCTACAAGAGTTTAACATCATGATAGTGGATAAACCAAGCAAAACTAATGTAGTGGTTGATTTCCTCTCCAAATTACAGAATCTTGATGACCCTCAGGTCATAGATGACAATTTTCTAGATGACCACCTATTTTCTATTTCTACTCATACACCCTGGTATGCCGACATCGCCAATTATTTGGTTACTCAAAAGGTACCACCACATTTCTCTTCCAAGGAAAAAAGGCTATTATTTGAAAAGACTTTCAATTTTTCTTGGCTAGCAGACTATCTCTTCTACACTAGCCCTGATCAGATTCTGAGAAGGTGTATTCGAGATGACAATACCTATGATATACTCCATGCCTTTCGTGATGAACCTTGTGGTGACCATTTTGCATCCAAACGTACAGCCATGAAGATACTCAACACTGGCTATTACTGGCCCACTCTCTACAAGGATGTAGCCAATTAAACTCGCAAGTGTGATAGATGACAGCGTATGGGCCACCCCACCAAATCAGATTAAATGCCTTTGTTTCCTCAGGTAATAGTCACTCCATTTGATAAATGGGGAATATATTTTGTGGGGCCAATTAAACCCCCATCAAATGAGAATTATTACATTCTGGTTTGTACTAACTATGTTACTAAATGGGTGGAAGTACAGTTTATGAATCATGCAAGGGATAATAGGGTTGCACAATTTTTATATGAAGAAATATTTACCAGATATGGTGTTCCACAGGAAGTAGTCACAGACCAGGGATCTCAGTTCACTTCAAATCTGATAACTGCCCATATGGAGGAATACAATATTCGCCACAGGAAATCTAGTCCATATCATCCCAGGTGAATGGTCAAGCCAAAATCACCAATTGGGAAATAGAGGCCATCCTCACTAAGATAGTTCAATTGTACAAAACAAACTAGAGTTGTTGCTTACAGGAAGCCATGTGGGCCTACCACACCACATGGAAGACCCCAACAGGATTTACACCTTTTGAATTGGTGTATGGAAAGACAGTTGTAATGCCCATTGAGTTTGAGCATAAAACTTTGCGCACAACATTACAGCTCAACTTAAATCTTCTTGTAGCACAACAAGAGAGAATCCCGCAGCTTAATCATCTGGATGAGATACGCAAGGTAGCTTTGCAGAACACATAATTGATATAGCTTCAACGCAAGAAATGGGCATGATGCACACATACGCAATAAATGGTTTGTTCCTAGAGACTGGGCACTTCTATATGACTCTTGATTTCAAGAGAACCAAGGTAAGCTTAAAACTCAATGGCTAGTCCCTTATGAGGTTGACAAAGTGTTTTCTAATGGTGCAGTCCAATTGTCTACAATTGACCCTGTCCACTTCAAGTTATTGGTCAATGGTCACAGACTTCGTTTGTACCATAAACCCACCACTAAAGAAGAGTTCCTACGGAAATTTGAAACCATTGGACCTCCTCTAGATGAAGATGTTCCTATAGCCTATGGATCTCCTCCAGATAAAGAAACTCCTACAGCCAATGGACCTCCTCCAGCTGAAGACACTCCTGCAGCCAAGTGGGGCAAATTTTTTCTCTGCTCATCTCTTTAACTTCACCGCACATCAGTCATAATAAAAATTTTGTTTCCCACAAAAATCTCTATTTCCACAATAAAGTTACCCTCCCATCACATCCCATCAACCTTTTCCTCCATTTTCACTTACGCGTCCCATCATTATTATGCCACCTATTACTTTTTCACTTTGCACACATCATCCAATCTTTCTAGATTTGGGCATTTATTCATAATTATACTTCAAGTACACCTTCATTTATTGTTTGCAACATTTTTTATTCATTAGACGTCATTATAAATTACATTGTAATTAATCTTTGTGCTTCATAAGAGAGTTGTTGTACTTCCTCCACATACATGTGCAAACACCTATCATAATTTTTGTAGGGGCCAGTTCATTAACTCCTTAACTCCTATTTTTGTGATAAATACCCTTGCATAAGCAGTACTATATAGTCATTTTGCAATTAGTTGATATGATAACCCCAAATGAATACAAAATTCTCTGGCTAGTTTTTAATTTTTTGAACCCAACTCATATTCCCAGCTTAGGTTTTTTCTAAAACTTCTCCTATGTTGTAATCCCAGAACCCTATACCAAGCAATTATTTAGCATTATTAAGTCGTAAGCTTAGGAAGAATACAAGGTGTAACCACCCTAATTTAGTCTGCTCTGACTATAGACTCTATTTTCCCTAAGTGTGATCATACCCCCAATTATGTCCAGGCAACTCTTCAATCAGCTGGCATAATTCATTCAAATCAGATTTAATCTCCTAAGTAATTTAATCACTAAATTTTATTAATCATCTTAGCCAATCAAATCAATACCTAGCTAAGGTAATTAATTTGAAAGGAATTAAATGGAATCCTAATTATATCTAAATCACTTGCAAAATCCTATCTTCTAGCCTAAATTAATCTAATTAATTGGCTATAGTCCTAATTAATTATCTAAAGCAATAAAAAGCTAAAATAATTAATTTCCCTATTTTTGAGTGAATATATTAATTATAATTCATTTCATTAATATTCCCTTTAACCCCTAACCTAACCTATCTCAACCACCTTAACCCTGGGTTCAAACCCATCCCAACCTATTTCCCCCATGCTAAGTCTAATCCTAATCTTAATCCTATCCTAACCCACTTCCTAAATGATGTCACATTCCTAATCCAACCCACTTGAGAAAGTCAACTTTCTCAAGCTTGATTCTAAACCCTCACCCATGCTTCTTAAACCCTCACCATGCCTCTTAAATGCTTGCATTTAATGCATATGCCTTCCACCATGCCTCATTAATGCCTTTTGCATTAATGCCTCTTACACCTCATTAATGGTTTTTACACCTCCATTAATAACCCTTGTCCCCTCTCTCTCTCCCCATTTCTTCTATAAATAGGATGAGTTTTTGAGCTCAAATGGCCCTTAATTTTCATATTTGAAAGCATTGATATGTTGTTTAGATTACTTGTGCATCCATATTGCATCTTAGATTTAATATTATGCATTGTTATTATCATACTTTTTAGAGCAAATATGCATGTTTCTTTATCATTTAGATTAGTTTTGATTCAAATATTACATTCTTAGGTTGTATATGTCACTGATTTGTGCACAATCTGAGGGCATGATTATGGCATTCTTCAAACTCCTCCTAGATATGAAGCAATAGATCGGTTTTAGTATTTAGCTTCAAACCCTTGCTTTTTATGCTTTTCTACTAATATAATGATCTATTGAAGTGTCATGTTGCAGATAACAGGTCCACTAATTCACACACACATTTCTTACACAAGGCAACACCAGAGGAAAGAATTGTTATTGAGGATATAGAAAGTAGAGTTTTGAAAGAACCATTTTCAGTTGCAGAGGAAGGTTCGAGTGATTTAGAGTTTCGGGGTATAGATTTTTTTGGTAACAATGGGAGGACCACCCATACGCCATGATTCAGGAGATCATTCATCTTTATTGCAAGATCAAGCAAGTGTTCAAATCTTTAACTGCGTGGGCTGGCTTACTTATTTTGTCAGACTTTGTGGTTACCATGAGGCTATAACAATTGAATTCTTGTGCACTTTCAGTAATGGAGTTGCTTATGTGAAAGGATTTAAGGGTGGAAGCTTCAAAAGCATGAATTGCAAAGGTTTCAGGACTTTCTACGTCAGGTGAAGTGTTTCCTCATGACCATGACGCACGAGTAGCTAGGGCATAATTCTCCTTGCCCATAGACAATGCATTAGAAACTAGTAAGCAGGGGGTGAAGAGAAGATCTCTTCCGGAGGATTACTCACGACTGGTTGTCCATGTGATAAGGTACATTACTTGTGAAGGGAAATTTTCCTATTTACGTGTTGTGCATTTTAAATTGTTGAGCCATTTACGGCTTGGCCACCTTGTCAATGTACCCAATTTCATGTATTCTTTGTTGCAACTAAGCTCAAAAGAAGTTAGAAAAGGCAAATTAAACGCAGCCACTCACCACAGATTGATAAAAAATTTAATAGAGAGGTCTTTACGGGATAGTTCTCCTATGACATGGGAAGAATTTATTGTCACACCCCATGTGTAGTTGCAAGGTGAAGGACCACAACCTGGATTACAAGAACCACAAGAAAATGCTCATGAGGAAGATGCACTTGAAGACAAAACTGTTATTCTGGAGGCCATGCATGAAATTCCATCTTCTTCAAAGGCTGAGACGAAGCAAACCACTTTGGTTAAACCAAAACCTAGCCTAGGGAGTGGTAAAACTAAGGGTTCTTGAGATTTACAGATGCCACAAAGTGCCCAGAGGAAGAAAAAGGGCAAGGCAAAAATAGCTACAAATGCTGAGGAGGAAACTCATGTTTTATCAAAAACCCTTGTTTCTCCTACAGTCATGCCAATGAAGAAATAACAGACATCAAAAAATCACCCTGTTGCGTCTACAAAAATTCCTCCACGCCAAACTAGTCATTTAGGCACACCTTGGGCCGACAAAATAGATTCACCTGTGATGATGGGGTCATCTCCTAAAGATCCAATTAAGGAATCTTTAAAAGAACAACCACAAGCAGAAGACCCCTATACAGAATCTCCAGACATCATGGAAATAGATCATGCAGCTAAAGAAAGGGGTGTGGAAATAGAGGATTTAGAAACAACATGCATGGAGGCAGAATATATTGAAGCAACAGATAAGCCTTCCTCTCAGCAAGAAGACAATCAAGGGAAAGGAGCCCTAGTTCCAACCCCAAAAGAATTGGCCATTGATGGGTTAGGCACAGTCACAGTAGCAGAACGGGTCACTATAGCTACTTTAGTTCAAAAGAAACATGTAACTATACATTCCCTTTCCATTGACTATTTTAATCAGATACAATATGAAAAGTCAATGTGGGAGTTGGAAAAAGATAGAATAAAAAGTGAATTAGTAAAGAAACAATAAGAAGTGTAGTTGTCATAGAACAAACTAGATTCAGTAACATATTTAATTCCATAGTTGATAGAATGCAAACCACCACCTAGGGTATATGCCTTGTGCTTAAAGGAGCAGTATTTTATGTATAAATTGATGAGGGTCATTCAGGATCTACACCCAGGCATAGATACACCACAAGAGTTTATGGATGCATATGAAATATCCCCAGATTGTATTCAGAATCTATTATGTGAACTTTACCTGCATAATTATGTTGTGCCCTCTAATGCCAATTGGAATCCTTTGTTGTTTATTGAAGATATCCACTTGTCCGCTTTACTTTCTTGGTCTAATAATGAAATCAACTATGGGGAACAATTGAGAAAATACAGGGGAGTGGAGAAAACTATCACACTACACTTACGACCATAGAGTGGTAATCCCTGAAGAATGTATTGCAATTGGATGGAAATAGTATATGGAATGAGAGACTCTACCCATAGGAAAAGGATACTGAATAGCAGAGGGAAGGTATTTGCATGATTTGAATGACTCTCTTTATCAGATGGACACGGGGCGGCAGAAGGGTTGAGTTAAAGATGGGAAAGATTACCATTGTCATTAAAGAAGCTTGAACCTCACAGCCTTATCAACTTACGAGCTATTATACAAAGAGTTCAATGGTATCTACGACTAGGTAGGCAACCTCATCCTGAAAGGTGGCTTCCACTTTCCTTCCAACCCCCTCTTCTCCTATGGCCACTATATAGTTGTATTGACAATGAGGTAGATGACCAGCTGGAAATGAGTAGAGAAATCAAGATGGAGTGCACCAATGGTTATTACTGGCGCATGGGCACTGCTATGACTGGTGAGACATAGGAAGGGGATCTTCAGGTTCTTTCAAAGATTAGAAATGTATCAGTGTCTGAGGATAGGCATTAGTCTTCATAGGGGGAAAAATGATAGGGCATATTAATGCCATGCTATAGAAGCCCTAGGACATACTTTTGCTAGGATCTTTTCCATGCTTTTATCATGTTTATTATGTTTTTCCAAATACTTTTTACATATAAATGCTGCTATATGACATACTGCCACCGAACCTATTTTATGATTGGAAATACTTAAAACATGCTATGCATGGATGAAGATACTAGATTACTTATTTTGAAAATATAGTTATGTCTTTTTGAAATAAATCTGTTGTTTAAATATGAATGATGAAAGGGTATCTTGATGACTGTTATCATAAATGTCTCTAACATCTAGAGTGCAGCACACCAAAGTAGCAACCATTACCTTGACCAGGTAAAAACACACCCATGTTCTAGATGCTTGACTCAGTCATACAATAGGTGCATATGGGGAAGCCTCGAGCATGATGTACATAGATTTAGGATGATCAAGGTGGCAGAAAGCAAGCAAGGACCAAGCATCATAATAAATTCTCTAAGGAAATATAGGGAAGAGTGGGAAGTTGGATTTGTTGTCAAAAGCATTTCCTTCCTCTTTCATGGATCGATTCAATCTCCATTTTTGTAGTTTTCTTTCATGTTTAGTAGGTTTGTAATAAAATCTCCACCTATCTTTATGGTGTGACTAGATAGTAATTAGACATTTTTCCTTTAAATAAAGCCCCGCTCCTGCGTGAGAAGGAGGGCGTTATCAGTTATAGTTTACATTCTACTTTCTTTACAGTTGAATTTGTAATACATTTTTTAGCAATAGCAAATGAATTTTTAAATCTATAGTTCACTATAATTGAGTTTGGATACTCACTCAAGGGGCCCACTTGGTGAGGAATCTAGGTTAGCTAGATAGTTTGCATATAGTTTAAATTCCCTGCATCTGGGTTTTATAACTCTGGTCTTGATACAGTTCCTGCAACCACAAGCCGCAGGGTAGTCTAGAACTTCCTGCAGCCAAAGAGGCAGAGCTTTTGAAATACTATTATTATATTTTATAGTCTTTTCAAGTTATATTATTCCTTCAAGTGTTTTCACTTCCGCATTTTCTTTCCAGCATTCTTCACAGCTTTAAATTTTTTTTCCTTCAAAAGCAATTTACTTCCTGCAGCCATAGCGTGGTCTAAGTTAAAATCCTTGGTGCATATACTTCGCTAACCCATTTCAAGTAAAACTTCCCTCGGTTGATAAATTAAATGAGTTTCTAGAAAGGAGGATATTTTCTTGGGTGGATGTCCAATCCCTAAGTTATAGTACTTGACTAGTATTTGATACCTTAAATAGAACCGATCAATCAACATTTCCTGCCCAATCTGCATCAGTAAACATGCTCAAAAATAAATCACCATCATGAACATACCATAGACCATAGTCAATTGTCCCTTTCAAATACCTGAATATCCTCTTGACTATAACCATATGAGATTCCTTGGGATTTTCTTGAAATATGGCCATGATTCCAACCACTTGAGAAATATTTGGCCTTCTATGAACAACATACTACAACTTATCGATCATAGACCAGTACAAAGTAGCATCTACTCCATCAGATTCATCATCCTTAGATAATTTACATCTTTTTACCATGGGGGTATTGGAATTAATGGGAAGTGTGTATTGAGAGGGGAGGGGTGAATGAGTAACTCAAAAACTTTTGTATCTTTTAACCTCTATCCTTTAAGTAATGAATTGTATACCCAACCATTTGTTCTATACTATCTTGATGTAAGACATATCAATTCTATTTACTTAATCATACATGTGAACATTCATAGAAACATTCATGAAAGCAATTGACACATAACACAAGATATGATAATGCTGAAAACTCTTGTTAGGAAGTAAAAAGTGCGTTGGGAATGGTAGATACAAATTCTTCATTATCTCCAGATTGGAAGGGGTCGGTTAAGGCTTACAATTTGATCACATCTGATGATCTACCCTATTAGGAGTATCTATGGAGGCCTGTTAAAGTCTACACTGTTAAGATCTTTAGAAACACTATTTATGTTAGAATGAATTTAGAATAACTGAGAGGGGAGGGGTGAATCAGTTATCCTCAGGTCTAGATGTAGCAAATAAAAACTTTCTGTATTTCAGATCTACTTGGCAGAAGTAACATATGTCAATAACTTTAATCATGCACTTTACTATCTAATGTAATTAGCTTGTAGAAACATAACAGTAAAACAAACCATAAGCATTCACACAAGTTGACACAAGTATTTAACGTGGAAACCCAATATGGGAAAAACCACCAGTAACATGCTACC
>MU225169.1:594260-624920 GCA_018584345.1 Thuja plicata | reverse complement strand
AGATCCAATGGATCATTCCATCTTTGCATTACATTTACTTCTCCAAAGTAGTCTCTAATTAAATCTTGAAACCATGCATTAATTATGGTTATCCATACATTAAATGACATGGATCAATCTTTAATTAGCATTACATATCCCAATAAAATTAACTAAGTCGGCCAGAGATGTCAAATCTCATCATTAATCCAATTACTGTAAGTCGACCAACATCACTATTTCCACTCGACAATTTCATTGGTACTCGACATTGAACAACTTTTCTAATCACAAACAACTTTTCTCGGCACAAGCAACTTTGCTCGGCACAAGCAAATTTGCTCAGCACAAGCCAAACTTTGCTCAGCACAAAACAGCCAGAAAAATTGTCTTTGAAAGATAAACAACTAATTACTTTGCCAGAGTGCCAACTGATCAAGTACCCTTTTATTTTTCTTAACTCAACCATTCACTTGGTCTTCTTGTTAAATATTCTTCATCAACAATAGATATGGTACTCAAATAGATAACAATAGTCTCACCAGTTAAGGTTTGACAGCAATGACAAATAAAAATTGCTTGCATTGTCACTTTCCAACAGTTTAGTGTGCACTTGGTTAAGAGATTTACAATTGGATGGTTAAAGCCACCTTCCTTGAAATGATTTTTACACTTTTCTTCACTTGTTATAATGTAAGAAAATTACACTTTGACCTGGTGTATGCAATCTCCTATTGCTAATTACAGATCCATTTAAGATTACATGTATAATTATATCACCTAATATGATTGAATAATACCTTTGTTGCTCGATAGCTTCTGTTCTTGGTTCTTGATAACAAAATTCAGCTTTTGTTGTTATGTTTCTTGAAACTTTTAGTCTGATCCATAGATGTGCTCATAGGCTTCATTCATCCTCTCACCCATAATAATGAATGATTACAACATCTATTTATAAGATAGATTGACCTAATTAAGTTTCATGTAAAACAATATTACCTCTAATATCATAGGTTTACAACTTGCCCTTGATCTTTTAGTCTATGTGTTTTAAATCATTTAGACTGATTAAAACACTTACAATAATGTTTCTTGTCCCTAAAGTAATGGTTTTAAAACAAATCAAGATTCAATAAATAGAATAAGACTGTTTTATCTGACATGGAAGTCAGGTCCACTTTTTGTGGGCTTCAATCAACTTTTGGTTTCTATCGATTGGTTATGCTTTGAAGTCAGTTAGACTATCTCTTGGTGTTCCTTGCTTGAATTGTCTCTCGGGTTCCACTTTGACTATTCTCTCGGGTTTCACTTTAACCTGCTCGTCGGGTTCCACTATCGGGTTCCTCTTTACTCTTTTCACTTTGCATTTTCAATTTACACACAAAACTGTGTCGTCAGTTTTTTGTGTACTTAGCAACTCTCAGTGATCTTTGATATCTGTATATTTAGTTTTCTCTTGTCCTGTCTTTTGGTGTATGTTTTCTGAAGATCTTCTTTTCATACTAATGGCAAAATAATGTCATCAATCTGCCCCTTTGACATTAGTATCAAAACCTGATATGTGCAAAATACTAACAAAATATTTAGTATGTACACCATATTTATTCCTTAGTCATTTCGTGACTCCCCCTATGCATATGTCGGTATAATATAAGTGTATGTACATGATACTCTACTTCTTTTCACCTTGTACTATATATATCATATCATATCATTATACTCCCTTTTTTTTGTTCTTTTTCTGTACTGTATAGTTTTCCCATCTATACATATCATTATTTTCCCCCTTTTTTGATACTAAGGGAAAAGGTGCATGCCTATAGATTATAAAAAATATGAAAGTGTGAGGACTTCATTTCCTCCATCATCTTCTCCCATTTGTCCTTCAGGTTTTCTAGATCCATATGCTCAAGTGTGATCCTTGCATGCATATCTTAGATTTTGTCTACTACAGACATCTCAGGGGTGGCTATCAGTTGTCTTGCTGAACTGATATGTTGTTGAAGCAGTGTTAGATTTGGTAGAAGTTGAGACTGGAGCTCGGTGACCTCTTCCTTGAATTGTGTTTCTTCTTCCCACAGTTCCTTTCTTAACCTTTTTATCTCAACAATTTCTCATAATGCAACTTTATTGCATTGTCCTCGATGGTTAAGCCTTTAGCACTTGTAGCTAGATCAAAATCTAACTTTTCTATCTTATCACTATGCTCCTTAGTGAATTTGTCAAGTGTGCTCAATTGTTGTATCAATGAAATAGCTTCAACAATTATTGGATCTAATTCACTTACTAATTCTGAAATCTTTACCTTGTTTTCTGCCACTTCTTGGCTGATCTTTTCAACAAGTATGTGCTAATATTTTTGCTCTGCTCTCTCCTCAATTTCATTTTCTGCATCAATGTTATGTGTTGTGATGGCCTTGATGAGAGTGGCTAGTTGATCAAGGGTAGGTCTATTGTGATCAACATCAACATCGGGTACAATCTGATGCAAGATGTCCCTAGTTGTATCTATTACCATGGAGTCTCTATGTTGCTTTCTCAGCTTCTCTTGTAGTGCCTTCCTTTGGCATATTTCACCGTACTCTTTAAGTTCTTCATAGTCCAGTGTAGTTGGGTCACATTTGGGTATCTCAATGATCCCATCTAAAGTGACTTCCAACTTAGTTTTTTTGGATTTCTTCTTCTTCTTATGAGTTTCACTTGAATGTAGGACCATAGCCATCTTCTCATCTTTGTCTGTTGTGCTGGATGAAGTGATTTGTGGTGTTTCATCTTTTTGCTTATGTATTTTGGTGTCAACTTATCAGTTTTGAGTGGACATCTCCACATCAACCTTTACATTATCTATAGCAACTTGTTCGGTTACCTCAGGAATGTCATCTTTTGTTTTTGCTCCTTCATCGGTATCCTTATGTACTTCATCTTCCTTTGTTTGTGCATCCTTCTCAATTGTGTCTCCATCTGTTTGCTTTGAATCTCCTTTTGTAACCTTGTCAGTTTTGGTTACAATTTGAGTGTCTCTAATGAAATTTTGGTCATCGGTGTTGTCTTTCTTTCCTTCATCCCCTACATCATCCAGAATGCTTGAATCTTTGTCAGGTTATTTGTCTTTTTCTTGAAGTATATTGATGGATTGCATCAATATTGACATGTTGCTTGATATGTTCACCTTTGAAGTTTCAAATGTAGTGTCATGTTTGTTGGTTTTGTCCTTGATAACAATGGCATCTTCATATTTTTGTATTTCTTATGTTGGATCATCAGTTATGTCAATGACTATGTTGTCCACAATGTTTTCCATAGTGGTGTCCGACCATGTCTCATCTACAACATCCATATCCTTGTTGCCTGTGGTGTCCATTTCTTCTTTGTCCAATTCAACATCTATGATGATAATTTGTTTTGTGCTCTTAGTAGCCTGATCATCCTTGGTTTCCTGATTCTTGGTTAGAGCTCTCTATGGCTCGGGACTTGTATCTTTTTCAGGAATATTAAGTATTTTCCTCCATTTGGCTACACTCTTTTGGTCTAAATCCAGTAGATGTCCTTTAAGTACTTGGTAGGTTCTCTTCTTAGGTGAGAACCTTTTGGAATGATCCTTCGTCATTTCTTTGATCTCCTCCATTTTTTATTTGGGAGGCATGACTGATACTAGGGCTCTTTCCCTGATTTCTTTCTCCGAGTGCAAGGCAAAAGTCCATCTTGTCGATAGCCTATCTTGAAGTTCTTTAGGAATACTGTTTGCCAATTGGATTGGGAGGTATTTGTATATGAACATCATCTTGATGATTGCCTCCTCAATCTTATTTTGATCCAAGGGATCCAATTTTAACCATTGCTTTACCTTCTTTGTATTTGTTGAACCTGTAATGATAATTGAGGCACATACCTCATCAATTGTTTCAGGTATCTTTCTCTTTTCCTCTTGAACACCTTCATCTTGTTTTGTGTCCTCAATGTCTTCCCTGGTTCTAATGAACCTCCTTTTTGTTGGCCCTCTTTTCTAAGTTGTTGGTTTCCTCTTGTAGGTCCTTACTTGAAAATTCTTCAATGGTGAAGGACTTGTGTCCTTAGCTGTCTAACTTCTTGTTCTTGAAGTAGTTGTGGTTCTAGGCTTCTTAGCTGGTGTTGGTAATGGAGTATCTAACTTTGTAGACTCAGAGTGACTTGCCTGCTCAGCCTTATCGATGGGTGACTGTCCTTCAGTTTCTTCTATTTGTTCGGTTTCTTCCTCTATAACCAACAACCTTTTCTTCAAGTTCTTTACCATTTTATCTTTCTTCCTATCTATTTGCTTTACAACCAAGCCAGATTTGATTCTTTCTTTGCCTTCTTCATAAGTGCCAAACTTTGGTTGTATCTTGTCTATAGGTTCATTAATCAATGCATTGATTGAATTGGATGCTTGATCAATGTTTACCTCATAATCTAATGGTTGTAACCATGTTGTCCTTGGTACAATAGGTTTGATATATGTGTGATCTCTGTCAACCATGAAACATATATCATTCTTGAATTTCTCAATAAGTTTCTATGGGATCCTTACTCTTTTCTGCATTCTCTCCTTCAATCCAGTAAAGTACTCATCCATAACTATTTCAAAGTTATCTCCCAGTGATATTATGTACTCACTGATCTATATGGTGACTAGTCTAGTGGTATCGCATTTTACATCTCCTACTGATGGAAATGATTCTTGGAAGTAAAAGAAAATGCACATGATAAGTGAGCCAAACTTACATGTATTTGTCTTTGATTGTTCTCAAGTTTTCTTCTAAATGGTTGAGTAGAAGTTCTGACAGATCCAACTGATTTCCATTCTTTAAAATCTTATACATTGTATCCACTGCTCTAGATGCTATGTTGTTCATCCTGCTAGCTTGAAATAATTTGTAGCCTAGGACATATGCTCCAAATTTCAGTTCATCATCTGTGATAGTGGATACCTTCAGTCCTCTTCCATCACACTTGGCTCTTGTATTCTTTTCAATTTCATCCTTGGGTGGGTGTTTCAATGCCTTTACCTTATCGGTTATAGGATAACTAGTGACTACATGAATAACATCTCGGGTTATCATTTTAGGCTCATCCATCCATAGCTTGTGGTTGTCAATTCAGCTCAGTACTAACCAAATCCACTCAGTCTTGAATACCTTTGGGAACAGTAGGGCATTTGTGAGCCCTTTCACTTCTATGTGTTTGTGCTCATCTTTAATAGATCTATTGGCATTGCATAGCTTCTTGAAATCTTGTTCCACCTCCAGGTCACCAATTTTTGCAATCTTGCAGTGAATGTATGCTCGCACGTCTTCGATGAGAAAAACCCTAGCTGGTATTCGCGAGAATGCTCCAGCATTGTCAGGTTGTGATGCAACCTTAGGGAACATATTGTAATGGGTTCCTCATAGGTATAATTCTTGATAAGTTTAACCTCATCCTTCTTGATTCTCTTCAGTTTGGTGGTTCTTGAAGTCATGGCCATTATTTTAGACATTTTAGGGATTTCTATAAATGCGTAAAAAGGAGTTCATGGTTAACATAGGAACTTACTGTTTAATTTTGTAGTGGTCACTGATTTGTATGGAGTGTTGTGGGTGGAGTTGAAGTCACTCTGTGATGCTGTCATTGTGTGCTCAAATTTTTCTTTCATCGCTCTGCTCTATTCCCTGGTGAATAATGAAACCCTTTCATCACCTTTTTATAGATGTTTACCCTAAGTTGAGTCATTAATGCTTAACCACTCCTCGGTGTGTGAAGATGGAGTCATCGGGTAAAACACTAACTTCTCTCTTCAGTGACAATGTGATACTTTTGGGCAGTCATCTAACTTCTTTCTTTTACTGACAGGTTTCTTTGTATGATGAAGATAACTTTGTTTGCTTGCTTTTTTACCGACAATGCTCAGTTTACACTACCAACTTTAGCTTTTATATGTTAACCAATGCTTCTCGGTAAGTGCAGACAATTCAGCTTTGAGTGTATACCGATGGATTTTGGTATGTATTACCCAATGGAATAGTTATCATAGATTTTAAAAAGTAATATCATGATGCATCTTTACTTATGCTAATTTGGCATTTCATAAACATATTATGGAACTGGTGTAAAATACAACTTGGTGTAGTGCAGTTCCATACTTACTTGTTCTGCTTAGGTCGGGGTGGTGATGTCACCAGATACATTGGATAGGGTGTCACCATTTTCATTGCTTGGTCCAGCTTCATCATTGTTAGTATCTTTCCTCCACATTTTGTTTCTCATCTTCCAGATGTCTTCAATGGTATTTCCATTGGGGAAAGTACTGGTCTCTGTCATTTAGTCTTTGCAGTCTTTCTTGAGATGACCAACTTTATGATAGTGTAAGCATGTCATTCTGGGGTTAATCCAGCCTCTAGACTTTCTTGTCCACTATCTCATACAGTTTGTAGCAATGTGAAAAAATCTTCCACATGTACAATTTGTCCATGTGTTTTAATCCCATACATACTGCTTACCGACTCTTTTCAGGTGATAGGTAGCTTCTTGACCTTTAGGCTTCCATGCTTGCTTTTTCTTCTTCCAGCATTCAAGAGTTGTGTGCCCATTCATTTTTCAAGTAGGATAGTATTTGTCCATGTAGGTTTCTTTCTTTGGTTGTTTCATCTCTCATATACTTTATGTCATTTCTTGTTACATTTATAACAAAATCCTATAAATGAAGATGTGGATTTAGGAATACCTTTCATTTTTCTCTTGCAAACATTTGATGTGTGGCCTTGCTTTCCACAGTGATTACATGTCATCTTTCTTGGTCTTGGATTTGTATAGACATTCTTTGGATCAGCTTGATTAGGTGATTCTCCATTCTCGGTATAGCCTAGACTGGTATTGTTGTTGATTCTTCATTGTCCATCAAGAAAATCATCCATTCTTTTATTGCTTTCTTCAAATTTATTGATGATTTCATTATGCTGTTGCTGAATTCTGAGTTCTTGTTTCAGCTTTTCATTTTCTTCCCTTAGCTCACTGATAGCTTCTATTCTTTCAATTAGTTCAACATTCATTCTATTTTCCTCTTGACTCATAAGAATAATCATATTTGTAATCTCATGGAGATGCTCTGTTAATCTTTGTATTTCAGATTATTTCTCTTTTAGCTTTTCAGTAATCTTCCTTCTATCATCAATAGCCATTGTCTTTCTTTCTCAGCTTGTCTAGCACTATTCATGACATCAATCATTCTTACCATCTATGTCTCTTGACCGATTTGTAGAGATTTCACTTGTCCATCCAGATGTTGATTTATTTCATTTAGTCCTGTGATGCCTTCTTCTGATGTGTCTGATGCTTTTCTTGGATTTGATCCTAAAGTATGAAATAAATCTAGTATCTCTTCCTCATGGTAATCTATTTCATTATAGTGAGATTTCATTATCTTTCTTTCATCTAATAGTTGTCTCATCTTGATTCTAGCTTCTTTATACTGCTCATAGAAGATCTGAATTTCTAGCTTCTTATTTTCAATATTCTTGTCAAGTCTGTACTTCTCCATTGTATGATATTTTTCTCTTAAGCCTTTAAGATTTCCAAATAAGATATCTATCTCTGATACCAATTGTTGGAATTAATGGGAAGTGTGTACTGAGAGGGGTGGGGTGAATCAGTACCTCTAAAACTTTTGTATCTTTTAACATTTATCCTTTAAGTAATCAATTTTATACCCAACCATCTGTTCTATACTATCTTGATGTAAGACATATCAATTATATTAACTTAATCATACATGTGAACATTCATAGAAACATTCATGAAAGCAATTGACACATAACACAAGATATGATAACGCTGAAAACTCCTATTAGGAAGTAAAAATTGCATTGGGGATGGCACCCACAAATTCTTCACTATCTACAGATTGGAAGGGGTTGGTTAAGATTTACAATTTGGTCACTTCTGATCATCTACCCTATTTGGAGTATCTGTGGAGACCTGTTAAAGTCTTCTTTGTTAAGGGCTTTAGCAACATTGTTTAGTGTGCACTCGGTTAAGAGATTTACAATTGGACGGTTAAATCCACCTTCCTTGAAAGGATTTTTACACTTTGCTTCACTTTTTAGAATGTAAGGAAATTACACTTTGACCTGGTGTATGCAATCTCCTATTGCTGGTTACAGATCTATTTAATATTACATGTATAAGTATATCACCTAATGTGATTGAATAATACCTTTGTTGCTCGGTAGCCTCTATTCTTGGTTCTTGATAACCAAATTCACCTTTTGTTGTTCTGATTCTTGAACCTTTTAGTCTGATCCATAGATGTGCTCATAGGCTTCATTCATCCTCTCATCCATAAAAGTGAATGATTACAACATCTATTTATAAGATAGATTGACCTAATTAAGTTTCACGTAAAACAATATTAACTCCAAGATCATAGGTTTACAACTTGACCTTGATCGTTTAGTCTATGTGTTTTAAATCAGTTAGCCTGATTAAAACACTTACAATAATGTTTCTTGTCCCTAAAGTAATGGTTTTAAAACAAATCAAGATTCTATAAATTGAATAAGACTATTTTATCTGACGTGGAAGTCAAATCCACTTTTTGCGGGCTTCAACTGACTTTCAATTTTTGTCGGTCAGTTATGCTCTGAAGTCAGTTAGACTGTCTCTCGGTGTTCCTTACTTGAACTGTCTCTTGGGTTCCACTTTGACTATTCTCTTAGGTTGCACTTTAACCTACTCGCTGAGCTCCACTATCAACTTCCTCTTTATTATTTTCACTTTGCATTTTCGGTTTACACACAAAACCTTGTCGTCGGTTTTCTGTGTACTTAGCAACTTTTGGTGATCTCTGATATCTGTATATTCAATTTTCTCTTGTCCTATCTTTTGGTGTATGTTTTCTAAAGATATTCTTTGCATACTAATGGAAAAATAATGTCATCAGGGGGTTCCAACCAATTTGGAGTCATCCATACAAAAAAATTTGAGTACTTCTTTCACATATTTGGATTGACTTATATATACCATTCTTTAGTTGTGAAACTTACAATCCAATAAATAATTTGATCTTCCCAGTCATTGAAATTTCAAACTCCTTCATCTCTTCAACAAATTCCAAACTCATCTTATCATTTCCTCCAAAGATTATATCATCAACAAATACTTCAACTATCAACAACGTATCTCCTTCAACTTTTAGGTACATATTACTATCATCACTTGTTCTATTAAAACCAATCTGAATAAGATAAGAATGTAACATTTTATACCATTCCCTTGGGGCTTGTTTTAGTCCATATAGTGCCATTTGTAGCTTTCATACCATGTCCTTGTCCTTTGTCAATGCAAAACCATCAGGTTGTTCTATGTAGACCTCTTCTTCAAGAATTCCATTCAAGAAAGCTGACTTGACATCCATTTAAAAAACTTTGAAATTATTATAAGAAACATAAGCAAGTAGAATTGTGCCCAATAATGATATCATCAAAAAAGATGAAGATAATATGGCAGAGCATAGGAGTAGACTAGGGTTTTGCAGCCATGGCGACAACAGACAGAGATGGTAGCCAGGGCATGCTCGCAACGGCCCAAGGAAACCATGGAAACCCCCGCACCCCTGGGGTGGTTTCCCAGACAACAACAATAGATAGGTACAAACCCACAAATCATGGGAAGGTCCTCACAGGAAGGAAGCATCAACCACTACCCAATGGAAGGAGACAAGAACCAACTAGAAGTGGACACAGAGATATGAGGAGAGGTCGTTAACATCTGGAAGATTCACAAAATATGTCCCATCCACAGTAGAAAACAAAGTGATAGACATTCAAGTAGACACAGAGGAATGGAAGACCTTGGTTAAGATGCTTAAGGATGGATCCTTTTTCATAAAATGGGGAGGGGGCTGGCCACCTTTGCCCAAACTGCATAGCTGGGTCAAGGATATTTGGGGGCAAGAAGTAATCATTAAAACCCTAACCAACAGTTTCTTCCTGTTAATCATGGCGTCCAAACACAACAAAACAAGATTCATGTTTAATGGGCCCTTTTTAATGGAGGGAGTTGGTTTCTACATCAAGGACTAGGTTCCCAACTTTAACCCCAAATAGGCAAAAGAGGAAGAGGTCCCCATTTGGATCAGGCTATATAATCTCCTGTATGAATACTAGACCATGGGGATCTTTAAGATGATAGGAGATAAACTGGGGAAGTTCATCAAAGTAGATGAATCCATTGAACATAAGGATTTTAGCCAATGTGAAAGAATATGCATTATGTGGAAGCCACATCTGTTATTTCCACATGCAATAGAGATTCAAATGGCAGGAAATAGAGATTAAGGAAGCAATCAGCTAGTGTAGTAGCTACAAGGAATGGGGACACATGGTGGAGACATGCTCAGTCAAAATAAATGGCAAAAATAAGGTAGAGGAAACTACAACAGAGTTTTTAGGCACATGGGAACCAGGACCCTCCAAATCATGGGCAGGAGAGGATTTCAGGCATGGTGCCATGGTCGAAGAAAGACACTTGGAGGATGTGGAGGGAGAAGTGGTTGTCTCATGTGATGGGCATAATCATTATCGCCCAGGAGGAATCACAGCAAAGGCTCTAGAAGGAAACTCCACTCAAGATCTACAGCAGGTAGCGAACATGGAGTCAGTTCTTTGGGCGGTAGAGGAAGACTCCCGTAAGGTTCTAGAAGGCAGGGCAAACCCGGATTCGGCTAGGGAGAATAAGTTGCAAATGGAGACTTTGGAGAAGTCTACAGTGGCCGAGCCAGTTGGCCCAAATAGGGGTAGGAGTTATGATGAGCAAGTGTAGGACACACTTTCCATTATGTCCCCTACAAGGATGCTGATCCCCTTCCTGGGGAATCTCCCAGAGATTGATGAGCTTATGGAAGATGGAGAAATTTATTATAGGGATGAGCTCAGGCTCTTTGAATGACATACTATTTCTCATTCCCAGGCTAAAAAATTCAATGTTAATGGAAGTTCACACAAGAGGGGTAGGAAAAGCATACAACAGCTGCTAGAGGATGCTGGCAGCATGAAGGGTCAAACCCGTCTGAGATCCAGGAGGGACACAGTCCTTCCAGGGAAGAAATGAAGTTCCTTACATGGAATTTCAAGGGCTGCAATGCCCCTAACAAAAGATGCCTGATCAAGAGAGCTCTGGATCAGGCGAAATCAGATATTGTTTGTATTCAGGAAACCAAAATGGAAGTTGAGGAGGCAGCAAAGGTGTTAGGAGTTAGACAGCGGTGGTCGGGTTTTTTTGTTGAGGTAGTGGGGGCTTCAGGGGGCTTGGGGATACTATGGAACCCTAGACTTCTTAAAGGTGAGCCCCTAATCAAGAAGAGGAATTGGCAAGATCTTCGTTTCTCTTCCTTTACTGTTAACCTTTCGGGGGTTTTGATCAATGTTTACGGACCCACCCAATCTGATGAGAAAAAGGCAGTCTGGAGGGAGATTGGTCTTTTTTTAGCAACACTGGGGAATGAATTTTGAATGGTAGTAGGAGACTTCAATGCTACTCTCATTCTAGAAGACAAACAAGGGGGGGCCACACCTTAGGCTCAATTCATACTGATTTCTAGAACTTTGTACAACATAATCAACTCTAGGAGGTCCTTGTCAAGGGGGGCCATTTCACGTGGACAAATAGAAGAAAGGTTTTTCACACATGGCCAAGAAACTAGATAGGATTTTCTTGGTAGGAGAATGGTAGGCTTTTCCTATTGTGTTTGAAGGCAATATTTTGGGGTTGTCAGGATCTGACCACAATCCAGTGTCGATGGTGGTACAGCAGGATGGGATCCTGATCAGGTGTCCTTTTAAATTCGAGAAGATGTGGTTTCAGGCGGAGGGTTTTTAGGATTTGGTAGTTGAGTGGTGGCTTAATGGGCCTAGGTTTGAAGGCAATGTTGCCTTTCAGTTTTTCTCTAAACTTCGATACCTCAAGCAAAAATTGAAGGAATAAAACCACCTTCACTTTGGCAATATCTTCAAGGCAAGAGCTGAGGTGGAGGCGGACTTGTCTGCCCTGAAAAATAAGGTTTTGGAGAATGGGATGGATGAAGTGGATTTTCAAACCAAACAGAACTTGATGGGCAAATATTCAAAAATCCTGAAAAGGGAGGAGATGCATTACAAACAAAAATCAAGAGAGAACTAGCTACGAGAAGGGGATAGGAATACCAAATTCTTCCACAGTTCTTTGAAGGTAAGGTGGAACATAAACCACATCATTTCCATTGAAGAAAAGAATGAGGCCCTCTTAGAAGACTCTGATAGTATTAACAAGGAAGCATTCAAATTTTTCTCATCACTTTGGCAAGAGGAACAGGCAAACAGGAAGGTAGCACAAGACAAGGTTCTGAGAATCATCCCGAACATTGTGTTAGAGGAGGATAACATAATTCTTATGAACAAAATCACATTTGGGGAACTCAAGGCAGTAGTTTTAGGAGTGGGTGGAGACAAGGCTCTAGGGTCGGATGACTTTCAGGCCTTTTTTTACCAAAATTTTTGGGAGCTTCTCAAAGATGACTTGCTGCTTGTGGTGGAGGAGTCAAGAAGAGAGGGTTTTATATTGAAAGACTTCAATAACACCTTGATCACCCTCATCCCAAAGAAAGGGCAGCCAACAAGGTACGATGATTTTAGACCATTCCTTGTGTAATAATGTTTATAAAATTATCACAATGGTTGCTGCAACTAGATTAAAAACTCTCTTAGACTCTCTAATCTCCCCAGAACAAAGTGGCCTCACCCCCAACCGAAGCATTGTGGATGGAATCATTGTGGCTCATGAGTTGATTCACACTGCTAGAAAGGGTAAGGAAAGGTGTATGATTCTCAAATTAGACATCCGCAAAGCCTATGATAGAGTGGACAGGGGGTTTCTACTTGAAGTTATGAAGAGATTCATCTTTGGGGAAAACTGGCTGAAATGGATCAGAAGCATGATCTGAGATTTCAGAGTTTTGGTTCTCATCAATGGCAGCCCACATGGATTTTTTAGCATAAGTTGGAGTATTAGACAAGGTGACCCAATTTCCCCATTATTATTTATCATCCTAGTAGAGGTTTTGGGGAGATTAATCACCAAATATAGATTGGGTGGAGCCTGAAAAGGCATCCAGATTGCCACTCTCAATTTGTGGATGACACCTATTTTTTTGGTGTGGCTTCAATTAAATAAGTGCTAAATGATTATAGCTTGGCGTCGAGACAGTCAGTGAATTGGGATAAGTCAGAAAGTTTTTTCTTCAACACAGAACTAGGACTTCAAAGATCTATTGCTGGTCTTTTTGGTGTGAGGATTGATAAACTCCTAGGGAAATTCCTTAGTACTCCTCTGTTTGGTGAGGCGGGGAGAGGACCAATCTAGAAAATGCTGGTGGAAAATTATAGGGATAGAATGGACAGCTGGAAAGGACAGTGGCTCACGCTGGCTGGGAGGATCACCATGATTCGGGCTGTAATCTCGGCGATGCCAATATACTCTATGGCATGCTTTAGAATTCCCAAAAAAATGATTCAATGGTGCATGCAAAAATTTTATGGAATGGCTCACAGGATGGCGACAAGATCCCCCTAATGTCTTGGTCACAGGTGAGAAAATTGAAAGGTGGTGGAGGAGCGGGGGTGAGGGATTGGTTGCTCTCCAACATAGCCCTTGGAGCTAAGCTCATCTAGCAGATGTTCAACACTGGAAAGCAGAGATGGGTTAAAATTTTGAGATCCAAATACTTGGATAACCAAGAAGATGGTCTGATCCTAACTATTGTGGATCCCTCGAGAGGTTCGGCCATATGGAACTTTCTCCTTAGTTATAGAGAACTAATCACCGATCATCTAACCTGGAAGATTGGGATCGGGGAGAAGGAAGATTTCTGGCATGACTCATGGGATGGGGGATAGGAACTGGCTTCCTCTGGGGTCCCCCAAGGATTAATTGCACTGATGCAGCAAATGTGGGGTACCTGAGTTAGAGACTATATAGATAACTAGCCATCAGACATGGGCTGCCCAAGGAATTGGAAAGATCCCTCAACACTGGCAATCAGAAATGAAGACAAGGAATGCATGAGATAAATCCTAGATGAAAGAGAATTAGTTGCATCTCCCTTGGAAGACTAGCTCATCTGGAGTGGCTCCAAAAGTGGTAACTATTCAGTGAAGCTCGAGTATCATCTTTTGGAAGGGAACCACAATAAAATTAATTGGGAAATGAATCTATGTTGGAATAAGGAATACCTACCCAAATTCGGCACCTTCACCTGGCTCGCAAGAAATGGTAAAATCCTTATAGGTGCAAGACTTAAGCGCATGGGTTTCTAGGGACCTTTTAGATGCCCACTGTGCAAGGAGGCAGAAGAAACGGTTGACCATCTTCTTCTTCTAGGTGTGGATTCATAGCACGAGACTATAAAGGCAACACAATAGCATTCACAATGAAGAGGTTACGAGATGGAACGAACAATGAGGTAGAGTGTGAAGCTGCACAAGAAGTGACCTTATTGGGAGTAAAAATGGGCTTTCGAAAGGTGCACCTGGAAGGGGATTCTGAGATCATCATAAATGGGATCAAGAAATGCAAACTAGAGTCATGGAATCTTAATAAGCATATTAAATAGAATAGGTGCTTTATGCTGGAGTTTGAGGACTTCTAGATTTCCCATGTGTATAGGGAGGCAAATGTGGTGGCCAATAAATTGGCCAACCTAGGAGCAAATAAACCCCTTGGGAATCATAATGCCATACTCAAAGATTTTGCTCTTCTCAACATGGATTAATTTGAAGTCAATTTCCATTGCTTTAAACCCACCTGGATCCTTTGTTAAAGGGACTTTCAATAATTACCCCTTATCAAGTACACTCATGGGAGAGTAATGCCACACATGTGATAACCCACACGTAGAAAGGAATTGATTGGCGTATTGTCCAGACCCTTCTTTGGAATGCATTAAATTTGGAGAATGACCTCATTTTGTCATACTTGGAGCAGGGTTTGAGCAGAGCGGCCGACATGGAAGAAATTTTTTCTTTGGAATCATGCAACCAAACGCAGTCTTACAAGGGGAACATCACGGTCCGGTGTTTGAAGCATATTTTTCTCTTTGAAGACCAGGCCTTCCTGAGTGCTATCATGGATTTTTTCAGTCTAGAGTTCATGGATGCACACTGGCGGAGGAGGTCAAACTTGGATATTACCTCTTTGTTCATTGCACTGGCATTGTTGGTGGTGGAATCGAAGGAAGAGATCTACCAGGTTATAGAAGCAAGCATTGATATGTAGTGGCTACTAGGGGTGGATGAAATCATCAATAGGTTCCAGCTGGGGGTCAGGCTGGACATGGGTTTGGAGCCGTGGAGGCAAATTGGTGGTGGAGACAATTCCATGCAACCCCTGGTCATCTGGTCGTCTGCTACCCCACAGGAAGTACACCTGCCGAAGGCTACCAAGGCTTGGCAGACTATGCTTACCTTTCTGCAGGAGAACACTGGGGAGGAGAAGGTCAAATACAAGGGCTTCAGGAAGATGACCCCAGAAAAAGTGTGCGCCCTCCTGGTGAACCTCTGAAGCACCAACTAGCTAGGGGCAATCAAGAAGTGGCTGGGACATCCACAAGTGTAGGAATGTGGATTGATGAATCACTATTTGGTGCGGAGACTGCAAGTGGCACTAGAAAGCGTCAGTTCTCAGTGGCAGATGACCGTTCCATCCCCAATTTCACCAAGGAAGATGAGGTAGCATGGTTTAAAGATTGACGAGGCAGGGTGGTCTACTGTGTGGCAGGGCATATTCCATGGTTTTTTTCTCTGTTTTAGAATAGCCTGTGTTGTTGATTCCTTTTTCTCTTACTTGCATCAACTTTATGTATAGGGGTATTAGTGGGTTCTCATTCCCTACCAATATTTGTATGCACTGTTTCTTTTTGGGGTGTTAATATCCTTTAGTCTATAACATTACGACTAGATGGTTAGGTGTTGGGGTAGACAAGCAATGTGCATGTAATGCGGTAGCCAACTGGTTAATTGGCTTTATGATGTAATTTTCTTTATCCAAATCAATACAAAATATGTTACCGATCAAAAAAACATAAGCAAGTAGAATTCTTACCCCTTCTAATCTTGCCACTGGAGAAAATGTCTCTCCATATTCTAGTCCTTCTTCTTGTGCATAGCCCGTACATACAAGCCTTGTCTTATTTTTTATCACATCTCCTTCTTCATTTAATTTGATCCTAAAAACCCATTTGGTACCATTCACATTTTTATCTGCAGGTCTTGGAACAAGTGTCCATGTATCATTATTCTTAATTTGATCAAGTTATTCCTCCATAACTCTTACCCAATCTTCATCCTTGATTTCTTCCTTCACTATCTTAGGCCCATACTTGGAAATCAAACAAGTACTTTCTCTATGATTTCTTCTAGTAAGAACACCCACATTCTTATCACCTCTAATCTAATCAATAGAGTGATTCATCTTCACATACCTAGGCATCCCTGGTTCAGGTCTAAGAGCTTCTTCTTCTGTCATTTGAATCACTTCTTCCACATTGTTTTTTTTCTATTGGTTCATGCACTTCTGGTTCAATATACACAATCTCCCAATCATCTTTTGTCACTTTCTTTCTTGAATCACTCAATTTCTTAGGTATTCTTCCACCTTTACAATCACACTCTTAATCATTTTGTTTGTTCTCTTATTAAAACACTTATATATGCTTTTCTTTTAGTAGAGTAACCCAATAAAATATCTTCATCACTTTTTGGATCAAACTTGCATGCGAAATCATCCCTCTTAATGTAACATCTACTTCCAAGGACTTTAAAATATTTAACACTAGGTGAGTGACCATACCATAGCTCATAAGGTGTCTTATCGGTTCCTTTCTTTACTTGCACCCAGTTCAATGTGTAGACAATAGTACTAATTGATTCTCTCCAATACATTTTTGATACATCACCTTGAATCAACATTGTCCTTGTAGCATACACTATAGTTCTTTTCTTCCTCTCCGCAACACCATTTTGTTATGGAGTCCTCGGTGCAGACATTTGTCTCTTGATTCCATTATCTTCACAATACTTAACAAATTCTATAGAAATAAACTCACCTCCTCAATCACACCTTAAACAATTCAAATTCTTCCCTAATTCCTTCTCAACCAGTGCCTTGAATGTTTTGAATTTATGGAATGCATTTGACTTATCCTTCAAGAAAGTTGCCCACATCATTCTAGAATAGTCATTGGTAAACCATATGAAATATTTATCACCTAGATAAATTCTCTATCTCATAGGCCCACAAAGATCAGTATGCACCAAATCAAGTATGCTCTCAGATGAAAAACACTTACTTTTGAAAGTAGAACTATTTAACTTACCCAACTGACATTCTTTACACATCATATTGTCTGGCTTGACTAATTGTGGCAATCCCTTAACTGCATTTGTCTTACTCACTTTGATCAAACTATAAAAATTTATATTACAAACCTTTTATGTCATAGCCAACTATCCTCAACCTTTGCAGCCAAGCAACTATTCACGATATTATTCAGATGAAATAAATGATCTCTAGTCTGCCTACCGCTAGCAATCTCATCACCCGAGCTTCTAATTATTCTGCATATACCTCCAATAAATTCCTTCATGTAACCTTTATCATTTAGCTGACCCACACTCAAAATATTATGTATTAGACCATCAGAAAAATAAACATCATTTGTATTACTCTTACCATTCAAATGAATAGTGCCTTTTCCTTTGACCAAACAAGGTTTGTTGTTACAAAACCTTACCACACTACCATCAAACTCATCAAGCTTAATAAACTTACTCTTGTCATGAGTCATGTGATGTGAGCACCCGTTGTCAATAATCCATTCATCATTGTGTCTAATGTGAGAAACCAATGTCATTTTTCCTTCTGATAGATCTTATTTAACTACAACAAATACAAACTCCTCTTCCTCATTATCTTTTGATTCTTCATCGGCAACTCCTTCATCAACTACAACATAACAATTTTTTCTTCCTTTTTCTCTTAAACTTTATGAAATTATCCTTTTGTTCATCATTAGGACATCTAGAAAAAATATGTCCAATCTTATTACATGAAAAATATTTCAGTGGTAGCTTGCCTTTGTACTTACCAATCCCTCTAGGCAATCTCTTTGCTACTATTACTTCAAGCTCTCCTTGCTTCCTTTCATCTTCCAAGATAGCTTCAAGTTCCATGGTGTAACTTGACATGATATCAGAATCATGACTTATTTATTTACCTTTCCTTACCAATACAATATTAGACATTGATGCCTTGAAAGCTGTCTCAACTCTTGGAATATTGTTATCAAAGTTATTTAACTCAAATAGGATAGGCTTACTGATTTGTCCATCTATATTAATACTCTCAAAAGTTCTCATCTCATTTATAGAAGACACTCTAATGACATAAGTAGGCAGTAAAGTTCTCAACATTTTACTTACAACATCTTCCTCAACAGTTCCATCAACACCTTTGATAGCACCAACAACTTCTTTTATTCTTTGACCATATTGTGCAATGTTCTCTCCTTATACCATCTTCATGTCATCATACTTTCCTCTAAGACTATCTTCCTTATCTTTTTGCACATGATTAATCTCCTTCATAGATTAATTTCAACTATTCCAAACATCATAGCCAATATCAAGTCCACGAACATCAACATATTCAATATCAGATAAGGTACTTACAATAGCTTATTGTGCTTGAGTATTCTCTCATTGTTCCTTCAATTGATCTACAGTGAGAGTTCCCATAGGAGTGGTATAGTTGTGCATGACATGCATTCAGTATTGTGATTCCATACCTTTTAGATATAAATTCATTATGTCACTCCATATCAGGTAGTTGTCTTTAGTGAACTTGGGAGGTTCCTTCCTCATCATTGGATCTTTTCTTCAAGTTTTTAGGCTTACCACAAAGAGGAACAAGGCTCTTATACCAATTGTTAGTATTGTTAGATCCAAGATTATTGAGAGAGGGGGTGAATCAATAATCTAACAAATTAAACTATTCATAAACCATTCAACAACTTGCATCAATCAACATCCATTGCATGAAAAAACAAACCAATGAATATAAACATCCACAACCATGCAACACAATAACACCAATATTTTTCTCATGGAAACCCAACTGTGAAAAACCACGTGTGTGGATTTCACCCACAAATAATTTTGCACTCTTATGAAGTGTGCTCGGTTAATATCTTAGCCCTGTTAGAAGCTTACAAATGCCCTGTTAAGAGCACGACCTTGTTAGGAGCCACCCGATTAAGGGATTTACCTCTATCCCTATTAGGATCTTTACCTTGTTAGGAGTAACCCTGTTAAGGGATTTCAAACCCTAATTAAAGATTCATCTGGTTAAAGGATTTACAAATTAGACCTATTAGGGTCTACCCGGTTAAGGGATTTATCTTAATGAAATTGTTAGGAATCCACAAGTGAAAGTGATATGAGAAAATAACACTCCTCCTCTACTACTACAAATCTATTTCAAGCTCAATCTTGGATTTATATGTAGACTATCAAAACCCTACGATCACACAACTGCATTCATGATATTACTCTTCCACACACACTTCTCATAATACATGAAAATGATATATAAAATGTTTTACAATGTAAGTTTTAAAAACAACCTTAATTACATTTGAATTTAATCTCAAATCTGCCAAAATGTATTACCAAATTCTAAATCCATCAATAACAAGATCTGTCTGATTGCCAATACAAACCACACACTGATTTGATAATGAAAAGTCAAACCACAACACACTTTCTAATGTTCTTGCATAACTTCAAGAAATTAAATCATAACGATCATAAAAATTCCAACTTATCAAACCACATTGATATGCAACATCACTATGATCCCTGGAACACATATCCACTTACCACAACGTGACACATCATCATTGGTTGAGGATCTGACTGATTGTTTTAAGAACTTCTTTTACTTTTCATTGAACTATCTTCTATCCATTTAAACTCGTTCTTCCAATCACCAATCATGATGTGGTCGCAACAACAACCCCATAACATAGTCAATATAACATATCTCAAACCACAACATCTTAATCCAAACCTATGCGACGCAATCATCAAATCATTCCTCCTTGGCTACATCATGTTCTTCCTATTGACCAATCAACCTTCAATCAATCATAAGTCACACCATACATATGATAAACATGTGTGGTCATAGATACAACAACTAGAGACATCACTTAGTCTTCCATTATGACCGCACATGCCAAAGCTTACCACATCTCTAGATCCAACCTCTTGAACATACACCAACATAACACACATATTGTCAACCAACAGAGACTAAGTTGACATCAATGACACCATCATAACTAATCAACCTATCATCAGAGATGCATCAAACACAGACCATAACATACTCAACTTAAATATGCATCAATTATGCTAACATATGTTATATTTGATGATATTTGTTTATATTGGTCTTGATGTAATTTCACGTGTTTCACTAATTATATGTATTCAACACTCCTTGATGTAGGTCTAGTCACATTTTAGTCATACATTAGAGTCAGTATAGGGATTTCTAAAATTTTCATTAGGATTCAAGAGAGCCTTCAAGATTGATGCCTATGCCTGCAATTTGGTATCTGGGCTAATTGGTGCCTCTTCCTGTAGATTGGCATCTTTGTGCCCCTAGTCTAACACTTTTATATTTTATAAAAAATTGTGAAACTTTCCATCAAATTGTGCGTTCAGTGAGCCAGTGTCCATGTTCTTTGGTGTTTTTATTTATAGTTTGGTGTCTCCATGCCACTAGATTGAGACACTGCAATAGGAAAGCAATTAATCTGGATCAACCTTTATGTTTTTAGATCAAAACCTAAATGGTTTAGTGTGTTTTCCTACCCCAATGTTTGCACTTTATTTGAATTTTTTTATCTTGGTTTTGAATGTTGAGAAAATTTTTATTGATTACTTGATGGTTCTTAGATGGTATTATAGCCTGGTAAATGAACATTTCATGCTTAATCATCATAGAAACACTTTTCTATTAGTGTTTAAAATTAATCTTTATTTAGTTATATTTTGAGGAATGACCTAGTCTCCTATACCATTAGGCGTGAGTTGTTGTCAAACTCAGTCTCTTGAGACTTGTTGGACATTTTCCAAGCTCTTGCGAGGCAAATTTATGAACATATGTTTTTTGTTATGATTGTATGTTTGGGTTATCTTGGAACCCTTGGGAGTGTGTGAATACTTTTGCTTGTGTATAGGCGTGAAATGATAATTGTTTTAGTATCATTTCTTATGCATTTGTATTATGCTATGTACTTGTAATTTTAATTATTGTAAAAACATATCATTACGTGTTTTACCCTATGTTTTGAGGGTGCCTTGGTGAGGCATTATAGAATGTCAAATGGAAAAGTAGACAAGGATAAAATTTAAGAGAAAGGAGTGTTTCTCTACAATGCTTTTTGAGCTAGCACATAGTGATCTCTATGGACCTACCAAAAGAAAGAGAACTAATAGTTAAAGACACTTTGTGTTTCTCATTGATGATTATTCTAGGATGACTTAGGTTACTTTCTTAAGAGAAAACTCAAAATCTCTAGAAAAGATTAAATCCTTTAAACTGTTGGTTGAGAATGAAGTAGATTATAAGATTATATTCTTGAGGTATGATAGATGAGGTGAATTTACTTCAAATGAGTTTGAGAAATATTGTTAACATCATGAAATTAGGAGACATATATCTACTTGTATAACCCCACAAAAAATGGGTAATTGAAAGGAAGAATAGAACAATTCAAGAAATGGTAAGAACAATGATGTATATTAAAAATAAGTATTTCAAAGTTTAGTCTACATATTAAACAAAGTTCAATTGAGATTTAATAGATCTAAGACCCCCTATGATCTATGGTGTAAGAGACTTTCTATAGTCAAGTATATCAAAAAAATTGGCAGTATTTTCTACATTACAAGAGATGAAGATGACTTGAAAAGTTTGAATCAAGATGTGATGAAGGGATCTATCTTGGTTACTCAAATAAAGAAAGTATTATGGATGCTACAACAAGAGACTCAAAAGGATGGTAGAAAATACAAATCTCAAATTAGATGAAGAATGGAATCAGGGTATACAAGAACCTGAAGACTATAGAATTGAAGAACCTCTCCACAAGAAGAAGAGGTAGAGGATATAAAAGAAGAGGAACAAGTATAGGAATACATGAGACAAAATTGTGCAAGCTATCTACACCTTTTTCAAGATTTCAAGTTCAAGGCACATTCAAGGAGTTCAAGCAATCCAAGAAAGAATTCATTGAAGGCATTCATCCATCCCCTCAAGCATTCATTTCCTTCCATTGATCTAGCTTATTTTTTCATGGGAGATAGTGGAGTTGGCCAATAAGGAGGAGATCTACATTGGCACTTGCATTACACACCCATCTCCATTCAATAATATCAATTACATGTACATCCATGATATATGATTTGGTGATTGTATCCATTGCATTTGTGAATACATTCTACATTCTATATTCTACATACAAGCATTCATACATCGTTGTGGACAACAGATTCAAATTCATTTATGGAGATTGAGAAAGCAAGATGAATACTAACATTTGTATTTTATTTTACATACTTTGTCTCATTTTCAAGGTTAATTCCTAAATGGGGGATTGACCAAGGCAAGCCCCTTCCCCCCAACAAATTTTGTTTTCCTTGTGTGTAGGATCAAATTTTTGGACTTTCGAATTCCCAGACTTGGAACAGGTAGATCTGGGGTTATAGATTTTCTCTCACACCAGAAGTTTCAGTTTGCAGTCTGTCAGGTATAGGTTGACCTCGACCTATACCCCAAGTAGAACTATACTAGGGAAGATGACCTATTCTTGGGACCTCCAAAATTTCCCAGTTAATAGATTCCAGCCTCCAAATTCTAGATCCAACATAGCCTCAGTTTTTGATACAGTCTGATAGTCATTTTCCAGATCTAAACTTGCATCTTTCATTTTCCTTCAAGGTAAGTATTTTCCTTATTTTTCATTTTATGGAACTTATTTTGATTATATATACTTCTATTCATACTTGCATATATACTTTCTTTACTTGCATTTCATCTAAGAAATCAACTAAACAACATAAATAAAAAGGGAAAAACACATCCATGAAAGAAAAAGCAAAGAGACCTTTAGATTGAAACCCATAAAAGGACTTGGATTTTTAATTAGTACCCCTACATACATTTGGGTTGTGCTAATTTGAGTTGGGTCCTCCAAGGGTTACATTTGAGGGACTCCCCACCTTCTTCCTCTTTTCTCTAATGTACATCATAACTTCGTGAACTCAAAATGACCCACATTTTGGTTCACCATTTTATATGTTACAAATCCATATTGATAAGGTATAAATATGCATAATTAATTATAATAATGGTATATATTCATAAAATAAAAATAACAACATCCATCCCTTCGAGGATTACAATATATAATTTTTCAAGGCTGAAAGAGCCAACCATTCATGTATGAGAGGTCATCAGATCTTGGATAAGAATGATTGATAATAAAGACAACACATAATTAAGAGATAGAGTTATATCATTAATATGACTCTTTAATCAGTTACAAACAATTTAACTATCTTTACACATGTTATTTTAAAGTATCAAATCATTATCTCCCTATTAACAAAACTTATAATAATTCTTCAAGATTGAATAAGTTTATAGTGATGTTTTGAATTTTGAAGACTATGTTAATGCTCGACCAGTTCCTTGGTTGCAGGAAGTTGAAAAATTACAGCCACATTGAAAGATGGCAGACCATCTCACTAAATGCTGCAAAACCCAGTTAGGAGACAAACATACATTTATATAGTATTTCATCTAAATTCTATCACATTCATTCCATAAATTGCCACATGACTATACTTTAGATTATATATATATCGTATTATAGTGTAAAAGTATCCTTAATCATATGAAAGTATCGATTCTTTGAACATAAAAGACATAACTATAGTAATTGATGAAGTATTAGATAGAGCTATAAAGTCATAGAAACACACCAAAAACCTACTCATCACCATGTTACAAATGCATAGATTTATATTCAGACCAAACATTAGTTAACCCATAGAACTATTTTTCATAGATCTAAAAAGGTTGGGACAGTGTTTCTCTGAGTGACATATTCCAGGACATAGTTTCCCCGCTCACCAATATCCCTCTAATTGTTTCCTAGAAGTAGCAGGTTCATCCCTATCCATAATATATAGATCTACTATCAAAGTTTTCATATCCAATTTATGTTTTGTTGTATATGCCAAAAACTATCATTTTCTATGTTCCACCTTAGCTTTTATATTTATCTTACATAATTGCATAGTCATCTTCAACTCTCAGATAAAGATGTCACTGAATTCACTTTGTGTCCAAATATTTTTGAGACAACTGGATCATTCTCCTTCCAATGTGAGTTTAAATAGGCCCAAGATTCCTAGTTCACATGTATATGCTAGAAAACCTTATTTTCCAACCCCACAACTTTGGTTGCTAAAATGGAGGCAAACAATATGTTTTTACCCTTTGCCGCTCACATGAATTTCAAAGTTTATTAAATGGATGTCAAATCATCTTTCTTGAATGGTGACCTAGAAGAAGAGGTCTATATAGAGAAACCAAATGTGTTTCACTTGTTAGAAGATCTAGACTGGTTTTCAAACTTACAAAGGCTTTGTATGGTCTCAAATAGGCCTCTGAGACTTGGTATGGGAGATTGGATAAGTACTTACTTCAACAAGGTTTCAATAAAGGGGTTGTAGATAGTAATCTTTACATTAAATTTGAGGAAGATAATATATTTATACTTGTTGTGTATGTTGATGACATCATATTTGTTGGAGATGATGATGTGTGCAAGAGTTTTGCAGAGCAGATGCCAAAACAAATCAAGATGTGTATGATTGGTGAACTATCTTTCTTCCTTGGATCTTAAGTTGGTTTGTTAGATGGTGGTATCTTTATTTTTTAGGCTAAGTATGTTAAGGAAATGTTGATTTTTTTGGAAATGGAGGATTCAAAATCATTGAGTACCCTCATGGCTACTATTTTAAATGTGAAAAAAGATGGTGAGTCTCTTCATGTTGATTAGACTCTTTATAGGTCTATGATCAAAGGACTATTGTATTTCACTACTTTTAGACTTGATATAATGCATGCAGTATGTTTGGTTGCAAGATGTCAAGTCATTCCTAAGTAATCTCATTGGAAGGTTGTAAAAATAATATTCAAATATTTGAAGGGGAGTCCAAAGTATGATTTGTGGTATAGAAAGGAAGTTCATTTCTCTTTGAATGACTACACTGCTGCTAATTGGGTTGGTTGTGTGGATGATAGAATTAGTTCTAGTGGCAATGCATTTTTCTTAGGAGACAAAGTGATCTCTTGGTTCAGTAAGAAGTAAGAATCAATATCCTTATCCACACAAAAGTTGAATACAAATTATTGCAGTTTCTTTTTTCACTTGATTACTATGGATGTAATAGACTTTGAAGGGATACAGGTAGTATGTGATGAGATCATTTCTATTATTTTCAATAATAAATTTTTTATAAACATTTCAAAGAATCTAATGATGCATTCAAGTACCGAGCATATTTTTATTAGATATCACTTTCTGAGAGAGAAGGTTACATAATAAGGAGTTGAATTGGAGTATGTTCCTACAAAATATCATATTACATACATCTTCATAAAGGCACTGTGAAATGATACATTTGAGTATCTTAGGGAGAAACTATGGGTTATTTCTCCCTTCTTCCAACTAGATGCATAATATGATGATTATATGCAAAGGGATAAGTTCAAGGTATATCCTTTATCTCCTATACTAATGTGATCTATTCTTTAAGAGAATAGGTAGTCTATTGGTTGCTACTGAAAAAAGAAGAAGATAAAAAAATAAGGTTTGAGGAAAATAATGTCGAGAAAGCGAGAGATACTGAATAATTTTGTGAAGGCCTTTGCCCTTTGTTCTTGATGTCAAAGGGGATGATATTGTGAACAAGAATTATATGACGATGATTATTTTCATTAATGACAAAGGGGAAGATTGTTGGAAGTTGGTGGTGTCATTGATGTCAACCCTCTACTTATTGACAGTTGTGAGATGGTTGATATGTGTTGTGGTGTTGATATTGATGTCAAAGACTATGATTGTGATGCCAACCCTCTACTAATATGGTTGTGAGGATGTGAAGAGGTTTTTAAAGACATGATATGATGATTATTAATAGTATTCTATGTTATGGATGTCTTCCTACATGGTGTTAATATCTACACTCAATCATGTTGTGATGAGAATAAAGATGGTGTTCTTGGGAATGTGGATGTGGTAACTAGAGTTGTGTTGAGATATATTTACAAAGAGATGTTATTATTTAGTTGTGTTGTTGATCATATTTGTTGCCATGTTAATTGCAAGTAAGGTTGGATGTTTAACACTCTTTTGTGTTGACAATGATATATTGGAGATGAAAGATAGTGAGAAGACTCTTGTTTGGTGACAAATATTATATCATGATGATGTCATATTAAAATTAAGACTAGAAGCTTTATGCCAAGAAGTTTTGAGATGAGGACTAGAAGACTTGAGATGAGGATTTGAAGAACTAATATGTGGATTAGAAGAATTATATTGATGATTATGGTTGTATGATGTTACACGTTGCTGTAGTATCTCTCATATTGCTCTTGGATGAGCAATTGCTACTAAAAGGGTGTTTTAACCATTGAAGAATGTTGAAGGGTGAATTTGCAGAGAAAGTGCTCTCAAAGCTTCCTAGAAGAATTTTTTGTATTCCTCTACATTTGATACTAAGATATTTTGGTTTGGAACATAGACTATTTGTACTATGGATGTTGCACTTCTACCTTATCAAGTCTGTGTTGTTGCTGTAAATGTCCTTGGGGTGTGAAGTGTGTTGGCAACTTGGGTGTTTGTCCAAATTAGTCTGGAAAATGATTCACATTGATGTTTCTTGTATTGCAGCTTGGAGAGAAGGCTTATAATGTTTGTGCCATGTCTTAGTTCAACTTTTGGGCGATGAAGTTTTCCACAACTATGCTTATCGCGATGTAAATCATAATTGTGTTTCTTGGATTTCTAATTATGAAGAAGTCTATATCAGAATGGTTGTGACAGCTTGGATTAACATGAAAACATGAAATATTTATTTTAAAGTGACGTTGGATGTTCTTGAGGAACATCCCTATGTGGTTTACATATAAAAGGTTGACTTCTTTAGTGTTGGACTGTATCTGTAGTTGGTTTTTAGGTTATTTGTGGTTTTCTGGTTGATAGGGTTTTTTTTCTCTTTCTTGTGCCATCTTGTTGATCACATTGGGTGATTTGTTAAGTTGTTTTTTGGCCCCACCTTGTCTAATGAAATATAACTGATAGAATGTTTGAAGATGATAAGTTGATGATCACCGAGCTGCAAAAGTGAATGCAAGACATTAAATCAGTTAATGTATTATATTGTCATTGATGTCAACTTGATATGGTTTGATTGTTAATACACAAATTGTCATAACCTTAAAGATCTGAAGAGACAAAGTTTATGTGGTCGGTAAAGCATAAAAATTTTGTATACACTGAGTGACATTGAACACCGAGCAGTTCATAGTGTATACCGAGCACAACAGTAACCGAGCGAGTTGTTGACCGAGCATAACTGGAGTTGATGACCAAGCATAACTGGAGTTAAAAAATGACAAATTGCTTAGCTAACAAAGCTACAATTTAGGGATTGACTGATTAACTATTTTATTATCAACGATCAGTTAAACTAAAGCAAGGAAGGAGATTTAAAGCATGTTTTATTCATAGTTATCAAGGAGAGATTTATAGAATAAAACTAAAGGAGAGCTTTACGAGATAAAGAAAATCCTGGCGAGTTTTGCAGATCAAGAAAAGATCTATGAAAAAAATAAGGAGATTGAGAGGATAATCATGTCTATATAAAGAGACAAGGAATTCATTATCAAAGAGAGGAATGTTGAATATATTTTGTGTGAAGATAGAATTCTTCATGCAAATCTGATCATACAGGTTGAAGAATAGAGCCAAGGAATACTGCAGACACCGAGCAACAAAGGACAAAGCATTCACTGAGAGGAATAAAGAAAGAAATCAACGGAACTGAAGTGTATATTGATCAGAGAGGTATTTTTGAACTAACAATAGATTTGAATATTTGCAAATCAAAGTTGTATTTTGAAAATATCATTTACTATATCAATTGAACCATTGATTCAGAAAATATCTTAATCGAGTGGGATTTAATAGTCCTTATTGTATTGAGATACTCAAGATTATCAAAAGTTTTTCTTGTTGACAGCATAGTGAGTGCTAGTTCAAAAGACAAACTGTTGGTTTTAAATCCTCTAACAAGATCACACTTAATAGTGTGTATTGTAACATTTAACAGGGTTGGCTCTTCATGAAGCTCACTTCAGAAGAGTGAAAATATTTTGGGTTATTGGTCCCAGGTGATTTTTCCCATATTGAGTTTCCACATTAAAATCTATGTATCAAATGTGTATATGTTTCATTGCATTGATATTTTGTTTTTCACATTATTAAAACTAGATTGATCGGTTAACACTAAGTTTATTTGCTACTACTCGGTAAAGTCTAGAAAAGATAAACAATATATCTTATCGAGAAGTTTATATTTGCTAAAGATTATTTATGGCATACATCTTGATGAAATTGGGAATGTAAGATATGTTGGAAATAATGAGAAGTGTGTACCGAGAGGGGAGGGGTGAATCAGTACCTCTAAAACTTTTAGTTAATTAACCTTTAACCTTATGTAATCAAATCTTTGCTTTACCAATCATATATGATGTTCTTTCTTTATGCATATGATATCAATTCATAATATTAATTATATGTAGACATTCATAGAAATATTCATGAAATTAATTGACACATAACACAAGATATGGTAATGCAGAAAACCCCTGTTAGAAGGTAAAAACTGCGGTCGGGATGGCACCCACAAAAACTTCACTATCTGTAGATTGGAAGGGGTTGGTTAAGGCTTACAATTTGATCACTTCTAATGATCTACCCTAATAGGATTATTATGTGGAGATTGGTTAAGGTCTACTTTGTTAAGAGCTTTAGCAACATTGTTTAGTGTGCACTCAGTTAAGATATTTACAATAGGATTGCTAAATCCACCTTTCTTGAAAGGATTTCTTCTATTTGCTACACTTATTAGAATGCAGACAAAAATAATCATTGACCTGAGTGTGTGCAATCTAAAATTGTTGATTACAGATCCATTCAATATTACATGTACAAATGTATCACCTAATGTGATTGATTAATACCTATGTTGCTCGGTAGCCTTGGTTCTTGGTTCTTGATAACCAAATTCATCTTTTGTTGTTCTTCTTCTTGAAACTCTCAGTATGATCCATAGATGTGCTTTTTGGCTACATTCATCCTCTCATCCATATCAAATGAATGATTACAACATATATTTATTGTTGGAAAGATTGCTACAATGTAGACAATTGTTATTTTTTCATTGATGTCGAACCTTAACTGGTGAGACTATCGTTGTATGTTTGAGTACCTTATCCATTTATTGATGAATATTTGAAAAGAATGGGATAACAAGAAGACAAAGGAAATCATTGAGTTATGAGTATAAACCAGGGTACTTGATCATCTGGCACTTTGGCAAAGTGATACTTTGTTTATCTTGCACTGGCAATTCACTTGAAGGTTAATGTCGAGCAAAGCAAAGTCGATGCTGAGCAAAGTGAAAGGTGATGTCGAGCAAAGAAAAGATGATGTTGAGTGCCAGTGAAATGCCAAGGGAGATAGTGAAATGTCAAGCATCAATATTTTGTTTATTGATGAGATTTGAGATCTATGGCCGACATAATTGACTTTATTGGGATATGCATTATTAATTAAGATTGGTCCATATTCATTTAATGCATGGGAAACCGTTATTAGTGCATGGATTCAATGGTTAATTAATGACTGTATTGGAGAAGTAAATTAAATGTAAAGATGGAAAGATCCATTAGATCTGACCTAACCTAAGATCTACGATCTTGGTTAAGCGGCAAAAGATTTATCTAACCTAGATGAAGAGTTATAATATAACCTACTGTGGTTATTGTCAAGATATCAAAGTGGAATGCAAAGTGTTGCATGGTTAATTGACTGATTGGCAAGACCTAAGTAGTAAAGGCTAAACAGAGAAGTAGAGAGAGATTGCTTGACAGATTTCCAAGCAAATCTAAAGTTTGAGATGAGAATGGAGGCCACTCGGTGAATTAGCATTAGAGCTGAAATTGGATCTGGATTTGCAAAGTAAGTTTTATGAATCAGATCACACCTGCTGATTACTTTCTAACCATTGTATCAGTTCAAATCCTTTAACTAGGTTGATCTAATAGTCATTGTATAAATCCTTTGAACAAGGTGACATTCAGATTGGAATGTTCTAAGTCCTCTAACAAGGCCACTCCTAATAGGGTGATTAAATCCTTTAACCAGGTCACATTTGACAGTGTGTT
>MU225169.1:539177-594210 GCA_018584345.1 Thuja plicata | reverse complement strand
AAATCCTTTGAACAAGGTGACATTCAGATTGGAATGTTCTAAGTCCTCTAACAAGGCCACTCCTAATAGGGTGATTAAATCCTTTAACCAGGTCACATTTGACAGTGTGTTTTGTAACCTTTAATAGAGTTGGCTCCTCACAGGGCATTACTTCAGAAGAGTAAAATTTTGGTTAGCATATTACTGGTGGTTTTTCCCATATTGGGTTTCCATGTTAAATCATGGTGTCAAAATGTGTGAATGTTATTGTTGTGTTTTACTATTAAGTTTCTACAAGCTTATTTCATTGGTACAGTAAACTGCACACTTTTATTATTTATTACTGCCAAGCAAATCTGAGTTGTTGAAGTTGATTTAAATTTTTAAATGGGCACATCTAGACCTGAGGATAATTGATTCACCCCCCTTCTTAGTTATTCTGAATTCATATTAACAATTGGTATCAGAGTTGTGTTCTCTTGAAAATTTTGAAGGTACTTGGAGATAAAGATCAAGATGTATAAAAGGGATGGACCAAAGATCAACAAGGAAAACTTTCTTGCATGGAAAAGTTTGATGAAACTTCATCTAGCTGGTATTGGTGATTCTGCTAAATGACATATTGAAATAGAATATGTAGCCCCTACTGGAGTTCTGAATGTTGCACAACTAAGAGAGAAGCATGAACATAATCAAGCAATGCTGGAACTTGTATCATCTCTGAACTATCATGAATTTGAGGACATCAAATATTTTACAAGCGCAAAGCAGATGTGGGATGCCCTTACAACCATCTATGGAGGTGATACAAATGTACTAAGAGCCAAATATGAAACCTTGAGAGGTAAGTTTGATGATTTAAAATTGCAAGAAGGAGAAAATATAGTGCAATACTATGATAGGATAAAGGAAGTTGTAAATGCTATTAGGGGAGCTAAGGGAGTCATTGATGATGATACTATCATGAGCAAGGTGCTGAGAAAACTCCTTCCTATTTATGCTATTAGAGTATCTGCAATTCAAGTACTCCTAATAACAATTTAACTCTGGAAAGTCTGGTAGGCAGACTTACTGCATTTGAGATGTCAAATTTTGACAACTATACTCCACAAGCTGTTGAATCTACATTCAAGTCATAGATGGTCATCAGGAAATCTAAGAAAGGAAAGAAATTTTTGGACAATGACAATGACACCTCAGACTATGATCTAGAAGAGCTTGAGGCACTTATGGCAAGAAAACTAGCAAGAGGAAAAAGAAAATTCAAAGGTAAACTTCCTATTATTTGTTTTTCTTGTAACAAAGTTGGTCATATTGTTGCTAGATGCCCTGACAAGAATGAGAAGGATGAAAGAAGGGACAACAAGTATAAGGATAGAAAGGATGACCGAGACTACAGAAAGTACAAGGACTATAAAGAGAAAGGTAAGAAATCCTGCTATATAGCTGAAGAAGCTTCTGAAAGTGAATCTGACAAATCTGATGAAAATGATATAGAAGTAGTGTATGTTGCAATGAAAGATGATTCTGATGATGATGAGAAAACTACACTAATTTCTTATATGAGTAAAGGTGATCATTGGATTATTGACAGTGGTTTTTCATGTCACATGACTGGTGATAAGGACAAATTTGAAACATTAGATCAATGCAAAGGTGGATATGTTAAATTTGGTAATGACACACCTTGTAGAGTCAAAGGGAAAGGATCAATTCGATTGACTAATAAGATTAGATGTGATGATGTATACTGGGTTGATGATCTTAAGTATAACTTGTTGAGTGTTTCATAGCTAAACACTTCTGGTTATAGAGTTGAGTTCCATCACAGAAAAGCAAAGATCTATGATGCCAATGGAGAATTAGTTGGAGGCGGCGAGCAAACAAAAGGTAACTTGTTCTATCTGGATTTAGTTGAAGAGACATGATTGTTTGTACAATATAATGATGTTTGGCTATGGCATAAGAGGCTATGTCATGTTAACTTTGATAACTTGGTAAGCATAAGTAAATTGAAAAAGGTTAGAGGGCTACCTAAGTTAAAGAAACCTGAGAATGCAATGTGTAAGCAATGTCAGTTCAGCAAGATGACTAAATCTAGTTTTAAAAGCAAAACTCATACTTTTGAGAATATTTTGGAATTAGTTCATACTGAACTTTGTGGACCTATTGGTGAGAAAAGCTATTGCGGAGATAAATATTTTATTCTATTTGTAGATGACTACTCTAGGATGATAACTATTATGTTTCTCAAAGAAAAGTCTGATACATTTCAGTTATTTAAGTGGTACTTGGCAAAAGTTGAAAAGGAAACAGGTAAGAATTTGAAATGTCTGAGATCTGACAGAGGAGGAGAGTTTATTTCTAATGAGTTTAATATATTCTGCAATGACCGGGGGATAAAAAGATAGATGTCAGCACCTAGGATGCCACCACAAAATGGTATAGCTAAAATGAGAAATCGATCTATCATGGATTGTGCCAGAACATTAATGATGGAGAAAAATATTACACAGAAATATTGGAGAGAAGTTGTAAGCATAGATGTTTATACCCTGAATAGAGTACAAGTCAAGAAAGGTACAAATTCTACACCTTATGAGCTATGGTATGGATATGCACCTACTATAAGTTATTTCAAAGTCTTTGGGAGCAAATTTTTTATACTGAAGGATAACAGAAATGGTAAACTTGATGCTAAAGGAGAAGAAGGCATATTTATTAGATATTCTACTAAAAGTAAGGCATACAAATGTTTGAATTCTAACACTAACAAAATTGTGGAAAGTGCAAATGTTAGAATTGATGAAAATGTAGAAAGAAATTAAGTTGATAGCATGATTGAGCCTAAAAGTTACAGATCATTCACATATCCTGAAGAAGAGGATTCTAATGAAACTAAAAATGAAGTTGTCGAGCAACAGTCTGCACCTACCGAGACACAAAATGACATTGCCAGGCAATAGGAAGTGACTTATGAGCTATTTGATGGAGATGTCGAGTCACAGTTTCACCTTGAACTGAACTTGAACGATCAAAATGAAGCTAAGAAAGAACCTAATTTGGAAAAATATGTAAGAAGACACCATAAACCTGATCAAATCATAGGAGTAAAGGATCCTGCAGTCATGACAAGAGACAAATTAAGAGAAGACATATGTTTGTTGTGTGATTTCGAGCCTAAGATAGTAAAAGATGCTTTGGACAATGAAGATTGGATTCAAGCCATGAATGAAGAGATAAACAAGATTGAAAAGAACAAGACATGGACACTAGTACCTAGACCTGAAAACAAAAATGTAATTGGTACTAAGTGGGTATTCAAAAACAAGTTGAATGAACATGGAGAGGTCACAAGGATAAAGCAAGACTGGTATGCAATGGTTATGCACACGAAGAAGGAATTGACTATGGAGAGACATTCACCCCATTTGCAAGATTGGAGGGTGTGAGAACTCTACTTGCATAGGCAGTCTACAAAGGATTTAAAGTCTATCAAATGGATGTGAAGTATGCATTTCTAAATGGGATACTAGAAGAAGAAGTATATATTGAACAAGCTGATGGATTTGTTGACCCAAGTAAGAGGAACATGGTTTGCAGACTACACAAGGCATTATATGGACTGAAGCAAGCACCAAGAGCATGGTATGAAAGATTGCACAATTATTTGATGAAGATTGGATTTGCAAGAACTAATGACAACAACAATCTATATTTGAAGACAGAGCAAGGTAAAGGAATTTTATTGGCTGAAATTTTTGTGGATGACATCATATTCAGTGGACAAGATATGATATGTAAAGCATTTCCAAAGGAGATGCAAACTGAATTTTAAATGTCTATGTTTGGTGAGATAAAATTCTTTGTTGGACTACAAATACATCAAATGAAGAATGGTATCTATATTACACAATCAAAATATATCAAGGAGATACTGAAAACTTTTGGTATGGAAGATTCAAAACTAGTGAGTACACCCATGGCTACTGGACATAAGTTGACAAAGAATGATGATACAAAAGAGGTAAATCAAACACTGTATAGATCAATGATTGGTAAGCTGCAATATGTTGTACACACTAGACCTGATATTGCATTAGCAGTTGGAATTGTTGCTAGATTTTCTGCTAATCCAAAAGAGACACATATTATGGCAGTAAAAAGAGTTCTAAGATATTTGAAAGGTACAGAAGACTATGGCCTATATTACAAAAAGAATGACAAGTTTGAACTCAGAGTCTATACTGATTATGACTAGGCTGGAAATGTTGATGATAGAAAAAGCACCACAGGATGAGCATTTCTTTTTGGAAAAATATTAGTTTCCTGAACAAGCAAGAAATAGAATTGCACCTCACAATCTACAGTTGAAGCCGAGTATGTGGCAACAATAGTTAACTGTTCAAAGATTGTGTGGTTGAAGATACTATTGAAAGAGGAGATCACAAAACTAGTTGTCATATATTGTGATAACATGAGTGCCATTAATATTTCTAAAAATCTTGTAATGCACTCCAAGACAAAACATATAGCTATCAAGTATCATTACTTGAGGGAGCTAGTACAGAAGAAGAAGTGAGAGTGGAATATGTGAACACTAAGGAATAGTTGGCAGACATATTTACAAAAGTGTTACCCAAGGATGCTCATGAGTATCTAAGAGGTAAATTGGGGGTAATTTCCCTAGCAGAGGCTAACTAGTTGGGAATGGTACTGTTGCATAAAATGTTTTAATTAGAACATTTGACACATTGATGCATAGTAGGTCACATTTTTAGGATGCTACCTAAAAACTGTGAAGTGGTAAACAAAAATAGAAAAGTAGATTACTCGTACACAAAGATGACAGGAACAACATGATACAAATATCAGAACAGAAGAATTTGCATGATGAAGATGTCAACATATTTGGCATTGTTGACAAAGAGGGAGATTATTGCTAAAACAACAAATACAAGGGAGATATTACTGAAAGAGGGAGCTGAATAGTAACATAAAACATCAGTGTGATTATAGACACAAAGGGAGTCAGAATGAAGCTAAAGACATTAATGACAATTTTTTCATATCAGGAACATAGGAACTTTGTGGATTGTATGGTAACTTTGGTTGGAAATTATTGTTTTATAGTTTAGTGTTGCCATTAATGCCAAAGAGGGAGATTGTTGGAAAGATTGCTACAATGTAGATAATTGTTATTTTGTCATTGATGTCAAACCTTAACTAGTGAGACTATCAATGTATATTTGAGTACCTTATCCATTGATTGATGAAGATTTGAAAAGAATGGGATAACAAGAAGAGCAAGGAAATGGTTGAGTTATGAGTATAAACCAGGGTACTTGATCATCTGGCACTTTGGAAAAGTGATATGTTGTTTATCTTGCACTGACAGTTCACTGGAAGATTAATGCCGAGCAAAGCAAAGTTGACACCGAGCAAAGTGAAAGGTGATGCCGAGAAAAGTAAAGATGATGTTGAGCACCAGTGAAATGCCGAGGGAGATAGTGAAATGTCAAGCATTAGTATTTTATTTATTGATGAGATTTGAGATATATGGCCAACATAATTGATTTTATTGGGATATGCATTATTAATTAAGATTGGTCCATATTCATTTAATGCATGGGAAACCATTATTAGTGCATGGATTCAATGGTTAATTAATGATTGTATTAGAGAAGTAAATTAAATGTAAGGACAGAAAGATCTGTTGGATCTGACCTAACCTAAGATCTACGATCTTGGTTAAGCGGCAAAAGATTTATCTAACCTAGATGAAGAGGTATAATATAACCTAATGTGGTTATTGTTAAGATATTGAAGTGGAATGCAAAGTGTTGCATGGTTAATTAACTGATTGGCAAGACCTAAGTAGTAAAGGCTGAATAGAGAAGAAGAGAGATTGCTTTACGAATTTCCAAGCAGATCTGAAGTTTGAGATGAGAATGGAGGTGACTCAGTGAATTAGCATTAGAGCTGAAACTAGATCTGGATTTTCAAAGTAAGTTGTATGAATCAGATCACACCTGCCGATTACTTTCTAACCATTGTATCAGTTCAAATCCTTTAACTAGGTTGATCTAATAGTCATTGTATAAATCCTTTGAACAAGGTGACATTCAGATTGGAATGTTCTAAGTCCTTTAACAAGGCCACTCCTAACAAGGTGATTAAATCCTTTGACCAGGTCACATTTGATAGTGTGTTTTGTAACCTTTAACAGGGTTGGCTCCTCACAGGGCATTGCTTCATAAGAGTAAAATTTTGGTAGCATGTTACTGGTAGTTTTTCCCATATTGGGTTTCCACGTTAAATCATGGTGTCAAAATGTGTGAATGTTATTGTTGTGTTTTACTATTAAGTTTCTGCAAGCTTATTTCATTAGTGCAGTAAACTGCACACTTTTATTGTTTATTACTGCCGAGCAGATCTGAGTTGTTGAAGTTGATTTAAAGTTTTATATGGGCACATCTAGACCTGAGGATAACTGACCTAAGTTAGTTTTACGTATACAAAACTAACTCTATGATCAAAGGTTTACAACTTGACCTTGATCTCCTAGTTTGCATGTTTTTAATCAGATAGACTGATTAAAACAATTACAATAATGTTTCTTGTTCCCCAAGAAATGGATTTAAAACAAATCAAAACTCTAAATATAGAATATAGTTGTTTTATCTGACGTGGAAGTCAGATCCACTTTTCTTGGGATATAAGTGACTTTTGGTGTCTGATGCTCGGTTTTCTCTGAAATCAATTTGACTATCTTTTAGTGTTCCTTTGTTGAGCTGTCTATTGGGTTCCCTTGCTTTTGAGTTCCTCTATTTCTTCTCTTTTAGTTTATAGTGTAACCTCCTTGTCAGGTTCCTCTGTATCATCTTCAGGTTGCACTTTCGGTTTACACTTCAAAACTGTGTCGTCAGGTTTCTCCTTACTTAGCACTTTTCATTCTGAACTAAAAACCTGACTTTCGGTGTAGTGTAACCGAAGGTTTATATCAACTATTTTCTATTTTCATACTAATGGAAAAAATTATGTCATCAATCTCCCCCTTTGACATTAGTATCAAAAATTGATATGTGCAAAATAGTAACAAAGTTTATAGTATGTACACCATGTATATTACTTATTCATTTCATGAATCTCCCTATGCATATGCCGGTATAGTATAGTATATGTGTATGTACACTTTGTCTTTATACTATCTCTTCCTTTTCCCTTTATGCTATATTTTCCTTTTCCCCTTTTTTATTTTTGTTCATATCATTTTCCTTTTTCCCCTTTTTTGATAGTAAGGGAAAAGATGTATACCTATAGCTTATAAAAAAGTATGAGAGTGAAAGGTCTTCATTTCCTTTGTTGTCTTCTCCTTTTTCTCCTTTAAATGCTCAAGAGCCATATGCTCTAATGTGATCCTGGCATGCATGTCGTAGATGTTGTCTGCTATAGATATCTCCAGGGTGGCAATTAGCTATCATGCCAAACTTATTTGTTGTTGCAAAAGTGTGAGGTTTGGTAAAAGTTGAGACTGTATCTCAGTAACCTCTTCTCAAAACTGTGATTCTACTTCCCAAAGTTCTTGTCTTAACCTTTTGATTTCAATTATTTTCTCATAATGCAATTTGATTGCATTTCCATCTGTGGTTAGACTTTGAGCACTTGCATTTAGATCGAAATCAATCTTTGCAATCTTATCATTGTTATCCTTTGTAAAATTCTCTTAAGTGCGTAGCTTTTGAATTAAGGAAACAAATTCAGTAATGATTGGATCTAATTCATTTGTTAACTTTGAAAGCTTTACCTTATTTTCTTCCACTTCTTGGCTGATCTTTTCTGTCAATTTATATTGGAACTTCTATTTTGTTCATTCCTCAATCACCTTTTCTGCATCCACATTCTATGTTGTGATGGCATCGGTGAGAATGACAATTTGATCCAGAATGGGGCATTGTGATCAACATCAATGTTAGGAACTATCTAGTTTAAGATATCCCTAGTGGTCTCCAGTAATAAGGAGTCTCAGTGCTGCTTTTTAAGCTTTTCTTGCAAATATTTCCTTTGACAAATTTCTCCATATTCTTGGAGTGATTCAAAGTCTAAAGTAGTTGGATCACACTTTGGTATTTCTATGATCTCATCAAGTGTGACTTCCAACTTGTTCTTCTTGGTTTTCTTCTTCTTATTTTGTGATGCACCTGTATGTAAAACCATAGCCAGCCTCTATGCTTGGTATGATGTGCTACTTGATGGCTTATGTGGTGTTGTACCTTTTTCTTTCTTCTTGGTGTTTTCCTATCAGTAGTCTGAGGATGTCTCCTTATCTACCTTTGGTGTATCTATAGCTTTGCCTTTGGTGTCTTTCAGCGTGGTATCAACTGTCTTATCTTTCTCATCTTTCTCTTTTTGCACTTCATATGTATCTTTAATTTGTACATCCTTTTTGGTGTTATCTCCATCTTTTTGTTCTTCATCGATGGCTACCTACTCATTAGTTGCATCCTTCTTTTCTCCTTCTCTTGCATCCTCGAGTATGCTTGTATCGGGCTCTAGGCTTTTTTTCTTTCTGTGAGATTATATTGATTGCTTGAATCAATAATGGTATCTAGCCCTATATGTGTACTTGTGCAGAATCTGTTGTAGTGTCATGTTCATCAGTTTGGTCCTTGAAAATAGTGACATCATCTTTCTAAATATCATTTGCAGGGTCTCCTCTGATAATATCAATAATTGTATTGTCCGACCATGTTTCATCTACAACATCCATATCCTTGTTGCCTATTGTGTTCAATTCTTCTTTGTCCAATTCTACTATTCTGACATCTTCATCAGTGATAGTAATATATTCGGGGCTCTGTTTAGCCTCATCATCCTTGTTTTGTTGGTTTTTGGTAAGAGCTATTTGTGGCTTGGGACTTGTATCCTTCTTAGGTATCTCAAGTATCTTTCTCCATTCAGCCTCACTCTTCCTGTCTAGTTCAAATAGATGTCCTTGAAGCACTTGGTAAGCTCTCAACTTCGGTGAGAACCTTTTGGAGTGATTCTTCATCATCTCTTTAATTTCCTCCATTTTAGATTTGGGAGGCATGACAGATACTAGGGCTCTTTCCCTAATCTCTTTCTCAGAGTGTAAAGAAAATTTCCATCTTGTCGATAATCTATCTTGAAGTTCTTTTGGAATTTTATATTCCAATTGTATTGGAAGATATTTGAATATGCACATCATTTTGATAATTGCCTCTTCAATTTTATTTTGATCCACGGGATCCAATGTTAGCTATTTCTTAATCTTTCTATCATTGACTGTTCCTGATTTGATAATTGAAGCACATACTTCATCAACAATTTCAGGAATCTTATCCTTTTCCTTTGGACAGATTCATCCTGTTCGGTGTCCTCAATGTCTTCCCTAGTTCTTAGGAACTTTCTTCTTTTTGTTGGTCCCATTTCTTGTGTTTGAGGTTTCCTTTTATAGGTCCTTACTTGACCTTTCTTTATCGATGAAGGACTTGCATCCTTTGTTGTCTCACTCCTGGTCCTAGATGCAGTAGTACTCCTTGGCTTCTTCGCTGGTGGAGGTAGTGGTGTATCTGAATTTGTGGATTCTAAGTCACTCTCATTCTCAGCTTCACCGATGGGTTTTTGACCCTCAATTTCTTCTATCTATTCGGTTTCCTCTTCATTCACCGATAGCTTTTTCTTCAATTTTTTGACTATTTTGTCTTTCTTCCTATCAATCTTCTTCACAACTAAGCCAGTTTTAATCCTTTCTTTGGCTTCTTCATAAGTTCCAAAATTAGGTTGTGTTTTATATAATGGCTCATTTATCAATGCCTCAATTTCATTTGATGCTTAATCTATGTACACCTTATAGTCAAGTGGAGATAGCCATGTTGTCCTCGGTACAACTGGCTTGATGTATGTGTAGTCAGTGTATACCATAAAGCAAATGTCAATTTTGAACTTAACTATTCTGGAATCATTACTCTCTTCTACATTCTATCTTTGAATCCAGCAAAGTATTCATCCACGACTGACTCAAAGTTATCTCCTAGTGATTTGATGAACTCACTAATCTGTATGGTCATTGGTTTTGTAGTGTCCCATTGCACATTACATTTAGATGGGAAAGATTCTTGGAAATAGAAAAATATGCACATTATCAGAGATCCAAACTTACATGAATTAGACTTTGCATTTCTTATTGTCTTCATGTTCTCTTCTAATTGTCTGAGTAGCAGTTCTGACAGATCCAAATGCACTCCTTTCTTGACAATATTTTATGTTGTATCCACTGCTCCGGATGGAATAATGTTCATCCTGCTAGCCTGAAAGAACTTGTATCCTAAGACATATGCTCCAAATTTTAGTTTATCATCATTGATGGTGGATACTCTTAGTCCTCTTCCATCCCATGTAGCTCTTGTATTCTTCTCAATTTCAAGTTTAGGTGGGTGCTTTAGTGCCTTTACCTTATCGGTTATGGGATAACCAGTAACAATGTGTATTACATCCCTGGTTATCGGTTTAGGCTCATCCAACCATAATTTTTGGTCATGTCTCTTGCTTAGTACTAACCAAATCCATTTGGTCTTGAACTCCTTCATGAACCATAGGGCATTTGTGAGCCATTTTACCTCAATATGCTTATGCTCTTCCTTGATAGTTCTATCATCATTACAAAGCTTCTTGAAATTTTTCTCAACTTCTAGGTCTCTAATTTTTGCTATCTTGCAGTGTATATATGCTCGCATGTCTTCGACGAGCAAAACCCTAGTTGGTATTCTAGAGAATGCACCAGCATTGTCAGGTTGTGAAGCAACCTAGGGACATATCTTGTAGTGAGGTTCCTCACAGATTGAATTCTTGATAAGATTGATCTTGTTCTTCTTAACATTCTTGAGCATAGCGGTTCTTGATGTAGTTTCTAATATTCTGAAATTAGGGCTTCTTCCCGTAAATGAAAATAGAGTTCTTGGTTATCTCTATTATTTACTTCAACCTTTGTAGATGTTAGGAATATGTTTGTAGTGTTGTGATCTGGGTTGGATCCACTCTGCAATGTTGTCTCTTCGTGCTCTGGTTTTGATCTTTCTCTTCGTTTTGGTCACTGTGTGAAAAAATAAAACCCTTCCATCATTTATTTATAGACTTTGCCCTAAGTTGAGTCATTAATGCTCAACAACTTCTCGGTGTGTGAAGACAGAGTCATCGGGTGATGCATAATAACATTCTCGGTGATAACGTGATGCTTCGGGGCAGTTGTTAACTTGTTACATTCACTGATGGATTTCGATGTATGGCAAAGACAATAGATTACCGACGAATCTTGGTTTACACTAGAAATTTTAGCTTTTATATGTTAACCAATGATTCTCGGTAAGTATAGACAACTTAGCTTTGTATGTATACCGATGCATTTTGGTATGTATTAACCGATGAGATTTTTTTCATAGAATTATAACAAGTAATACCATAGTGCATCTTTAATCATGTTGATTTGGTATTTTAACTATGTATAATAGAACTGATGCAAAATATAACTTGGTATAATGCAATTCCATACTTACTTGTTCTGCTTAGGTGGGGGTGGTGATGTCACCAGATCCATTAGATAAGGTGTCACCAATTGCATTGCTTGGTCCAGCTTCATCAGTGTTTGTAGCTTTCCTCCATATTTTGTTTCTCATCTTCCTGATCTCTTCAATGGTGTTTCCATTGGCAAAGGTGGTGGTCTCTATCATTTGGTCTCAGTACTCTTTCTTTAGATGACCAACTTTATGATAGTGTAGACATGCCATTCCGGGGTTAGTCTAGCCTCTAGACTTTCTTGTCCATTGTCTCATACAGTTTGCAGCTATGTGACCAAATCTTCCACATGTTGTATAGTTTGCCCATGTGTTTTAATCCCAAACATATTGGTTATCGACTCATTTCGGTTGATAGGAAGTTTCTTGACCTTTAGGCTTCCATGCTTTCTTTTTCTTCTTCCAACATTCAAGAGATGTGTGTCCATGCATTTTTCAAGTAGGACAATATTTGTCCATGTAGGTTTCCTTCTTTGGTTGTTTCACCTTAGATTTACATTCATATGCTTTATGTCCTTTCTTGTTACATTTATAACAATTTCCTATGAATGAAGATGTGGATTTAGGAATACCTTTCATTTTGCTCCTGCAAACATTTGATGTGTGGCCTTGCCTTCCATAGTGATTGCATGTCAACTTTCTTGGTCTTGGATTTGCATAGACATTCTTTGGATCATCTTGGTTGGGTGATTCTCCATTCTTGGTATAGCCTAGTCCGGTGTTGTTGTTGGCTCTCCTTTGTCCATTAAGAAAATCATCCATCCTTTTGTTGCTTTCTTCAGCTCTCTTGATTATTTCATTATGTTGTTCCTGAATTCTTACTTCTTGTTTCAACTTTTCATTTTCTTCTCTTAGCTCACTGATAACTTCTATTATTTCAATGAGTTCAACATTCATTATGTTTGCCTCTTGACTCATAAGAATAATCTGATTTGTGATCTCATGATGATGTTCTGTAAGTCTTTGTATTTCTGACTCTTTCTCTTATAGCTTTTCAGTAATCTTCCTTCTGTCATCAATGGCTATTGTTCTCTCTTGCTCAACTTGTCTAGCATTTATCATGAAATCAATCATTCTTACCATCTATGTCTCTTGACCAATTTGTAGAGATTTTACTTGTCCAGCTAGATGTTGATTGATTTCATTCAGACTTTTGATGTTTTCTTCTGATGTGTTTGATACTTGCTAGTCGTAGATCCCGAAGACTCAAATAGATATGGAATCTCTTCTTCATGGTAATCTATTTCATTACAATGAGATTCCATAATCTTTCTTTCATCCAACAGTTGTCTCATCTTGATTCTAGCTTCTTTATAATGTTCATAGAAGATCTGAATTTCTAGCTTCTGATTCTCAATACTCTTGTCAAGCCTGTACTTCTCCATTGTATGATATTTTCTCTTAAGTATTTAAACTTTCCAAATAAGAGATATAGCTCTGATACCAATTGTTGGAAATAATGGGAAGTGTGTACTGAGAGGGGAGGGGTGAATCAATACCTCTAAGACTTTTAGTTAATTAACCTTTAACCTTATGTAATCAAATCTTTGTTTTAACGATCATATATGTTGTTCTTTCTTTATGCATATGATATCAATTCATAATTTTAATTGTATGTAGAAATTCATAGAAACATTCATGAAAGTAATTGACACATAACACAAGATATGGTAACATAGAAAACCCCTGTTAGAAGGTAAAAACTGAGGTGGGGATGGCACCCACAAAAACCTTACTATCTACAGATTGGAAGGGGTCAGTTAAGGTTTACAATTTGATCACTTCTGATGATCTACCCTGTTAGGAGTATTATGTGTAGACTGGTTAAAGTCTACTCTGTTAAGAGCTTTAGCAACATTGTTTAGTGTGCACTCAGTTAAGATATTTACAATAGGATTGCTAAATCCACCTTCCTTGAAAGGATTTCTTCTATTTGCTACACTTGTTAAAATGCAGACAAAAATACTCATTGACCTGAGTGTGTGCAATCTACAATTGATGATTACAGATCCATTCAAGATTACATGTACAAATGTATCACCTAATGTGATTGATTAATACCTTTGTTGCTCGGTAGCCTCTGTTCTTGGTTCTTGATAACCAAATTCATCTTTTGTTGTTCTACTTTTTGAAACTCTCAGTCTGATCCATAGATTTTCTCATTGGCTACATTCATCCTCTCATCCATCTCAAATGAATGATTACAACATCTATTTATAAAATAGATTGACCTAAGTTAGTTTCACGTATGCAAAACTAACTCTATGATCAAAGGTTTACAACTTGACCTTGATCTCCTAGTTTGCATGTTTTTAATCAGTTAGACTGATTAAAACAATTACAATAATGTTTCTTGTTCCTCAAGAAATGGATTTAAAACAAATCAAAACTCTAAATATAGACTATAGTTGTTTTATCTGACATGGAAGTCAGATCCACTTTTCTCGGGATATAACTAACTTTCGATGTCTGATGCTCAGTTTTCTCTGAAATCAGTTTGACTGTCTTTCGATGTTCCTTTGTTGAACTGTCTGTCAGGTTTCCTTGTTGTCGGGTTCCTATGTTTTTTCTCTTTTGGTTTATAGTGTAACCTCCTTGTCGGGTTCCTCTATATCATCTTCAGGTTGCACTTTTGGTTTACACTTAAAAACTATGTCATCGGGTTTCTCCTTACTTAGCACTTTTTGGTCTGAACTAAAACCTGACTTTCGGTGTAGTGTAACCGATGGTTTATATCAACTTTTTTCTATTTGCATACTACTGGAAAAACTTATGTCATCAAGATAACTGAAGGTATTATATTTGAGAGATAAGTTTTTGGTTAATCTTTTGGAATAATTATTAAGGTCACTGATTCACCCCCCTCTCAATTATTATAATAATTGGTATAAGAGCTTTGGTGCTTGGAAGAAAAGTTTAAAGGGACTTAAGCTAAATATGACAAGATGAGTAAAAGGGATGTGCCTAAGTTGAACAAGGACAACTTTGCATCATGGAAAAGCAGGATAAGACTTCATCTATCTAGTATTGGAAATGATGTTACACAACACTTGGATACTGAATATGTTGCACGTACTAGACCTCTGACTGTTGATCAATTAAGAGAGAAACATGAACACAATTCTATGATGATAGAAATTTCTTCTTCACTAACCGATTAAATTTGAAGATGTGAAATCATGCACCTCTACAAATCAAATGTGGGACAAACTCAAGCTAGTACATGGAGGAGATGCAAATGTGCCGAAAGCTAAAGCTGAAAGCCTAAGAGGAAAGTTTGATGACCTGAGAATGAAAGAAGGAGAGAACAACACTCAGTACAGTGACATAATCAAAGAAGTTGTTAATGCTATCCATGGAGTAGGAGGAGTACTTGATGAATAAATAGTTGTAAGTAAAATTTTGAGAACCTTACGACCTTTTTATGCTATTAGAGTATCTGCAATTCAAGAAATCAGAGCAGTAGCTAGTAACAATGTTACTCTTGATAGTTTGATTGGTAGACTTATTTCATTTGAGATGAACAACTATGACAATAGTGTCTTACCTACTATTGAGTTTGCATTCAAGTCTTCTATGAAAATAAGCAAATCTAGTAACAAATACACTATGACAGATGATAGTGACAGCAATAGTGATGAGAAAGAACTTGATGAGCTAGAAGCACTAATGGCTAGGAGATTACATAGAGGTAAAGGAAGATATAAAGGTAAATTACCATTGGTCTATTTTAATTGCAAATAAATTGGACATTTTGCAACTAGATTCCCTAACAAGATAAAGGACGAAAGAGACAATGACTGATCTTATGTAAAGAAGTATGAAAGAAGTGAAGACCAAAACTACAGAAGCAACCGCCACTCTGACAGAAGAGATAACCTAGATTACAAGGACAAAGGCAAGAAGGCTTGTTACCTCATTGAGAACAAAGCTGAAAATTCTTGTACTAATTTTGATGAAGGTATTGAGGTAGTATTTGTTGCTATGAAGGATGATTTAGACAAAGAAGAAAGGTATGCTAGAACATCACTCATATCTAAAGTTAGCAAAAATGATGCCTGGATTATTGATAGTGGCTATACTCATCACATGATTGGAGATAAAGAGAATTTTGAAACTTTTGAATATTACTCACCTTGCCCATTTGAAGGAAAAGGTACCACCATGTTGAATAATTTGATCAGATGTGAAAATGCATATTAGGTGAAAGGAATTAACTATAATCTATTGAGTGTTTCACAACTGAACAACACAGGACACCAAGTTGCATTTGAGAAAAAAAGGCAATGATCTATAATGGAACATGAAAGTTGATCGGTACTGGTGAACAAACAAAGACTTGAAAACCTTAGTTGAACTTTGAAAGCTTGAGGAGAGTCTTGGATTGCTCGTTATGCTTCTTTCACTTGGATTCTTGCTAAGGTGATGGTTAGAGAAAATGAGAGAAGAAGGCTTCCTTATATACCAATCTAGGGAAAAAACTTCTAGAGAGGCCTACATAGGAGAATTAAATTCTAATTATACCTATACACCTAGAAGAGGACCTATATTAAATATAATTTAAGATTCGTCACTTCAGAACCCAAAACATTCGACACGGAAGCAGGAAAATGAACTTTTGAATGAATTCCAATTGGAAAGGGGGACTTGGGTCGAGGTTGACCCTAACCTAGGTCATGGTTGAGGTTGAACCTGACCTAGGTCAAGGTTTAGGTTGACCTTGACCCAGGGAGTCAGAACCCCTGGAAAATGTGCCAGGTGGGATAAACAGTGTCCGGAAAGGCCCAATCAGGGTCCTAAATAGGCACAAAAGCTGGAGAGGGTGCAGAAATGATAGGACAAAATGATGATGGTCTAAAACACCCCCTAAGGAGGGATAAACATTCTTAACATGGAATTTCTTCCATTTTAAGATGATACATTAAGCCCCCACTTTAGCGGGAGTATGAGAATCGAACATACTCGCGGTAAAGTTAGAAGAAAAACTCTAGTGGATCGCAATGAGGTAGGACATCACTTAGTCAAGGACATGAGACCCCAGACCAAGGATTATAACTCAATATACACACACAAGGGTATGAAAGCAAAGAGAAAATAATCATAGAAAGCATAAATGACTACATAATCAAGACAAGAGCAACACTATAAATAACATAGCTTCATAATCTAATCCTACTAGCATGAAAGAGAAATAGAGAAAAGTGAAAGTGATTACCTCACCTAGTAAGATGCCCACCTTACCATGAATCACCAAGGAGGGAGAGCCCAACATGTTCACTCATAAACTATGTTTTGTAATTGTAATGCATCTTCTGACGACTTTTGGAATACCCATAGATCCACATTCTTATATCACTATGGAATATAAAATGTGTCTTTTTAGGATTTAGCAACTTATGTGCATTACCTTCCAAGGATTTAGCATATTTGAAATTGAAAATGTGTATCTCTTCAGGATTTAGAAATTTATGTGCGTTACCTTCCGAGGATCTATCAAAAAATAAAAAATAAAAAATGCATGTCTCTTCAGGATTTAGAAACTTATGTGTGTTACCTTCTGAGGATTTAGCATGTTGTAAAATGTAAACTATAGTATAAGGGAGACCCTATATATGTCCCCCTCCTTATCATGGCTACCTAATAGACATGATAAGGAAGAGAAAGGAGGATATCTACTTAACAAAGTAAGGAGATGTCATGTTAGCAACAATGTACACTGTAGTCTTAGCGAAGAGTATTGACCCTTGCATCTAAGAGAATAGATAATTGTGAAAAGGATATGTCACTTATGGAAAAAGGATCCTCAAAGAGGAAGCGATCTTATCAATAAGATTCCCACCATAGAGGAGTGCTTAGGATAAAATATCATCTTTCAAAGAAACGTAAAGCAAGAACAAAGATTCTCATGAGAGATGGGTTCATGTGAACCACTACTCATGAATTATGGGTCAATGAGTTTGACTCAAAAACTACACAGTTGAATCCTGATAGCAATATCACAATTTGACTTGCTATGGAAAAATATCTCCTACTTAAAGATTCAATCATCAAGCCCCTTGCGATAAAGAGGAAGTGGAATCTTGGAATGAAGGAATCAAACTCTAACCCAAAGCAAGGGAAACAATTTATAAAGAACATAATTTGCAAAATAAAGAAGAGGTGATGACCTAGGAAAATCACCTCTAATATAAGAGGGTATCCATAGCCAAAACATAAGTCTTTATAAGGAAATAATGTTGGAGAATAAACAAATGCCACTAAGCTAAGGAAAGTAGATCCTTAGACAGAGAGAAAGAAGGAAAAACCTTTCCCCCTAGGGATGAAAGCAAGGGATATACCAATCATATCAAGATATGTTGTAGTAAAGAGATATCTTTACAAAACAAATATCCAAGAAAAGATATCATGAATATTAGAAAAGAGAGCTATGGATGATTATGAGCAAAGGAAGGATGTATCATAATACAAAACCATAGAGATAGAATATAGAAATGATAACCAATTAAGCTCAAAAAAAAAAATGTGCTAAGAGCATAATGGATCCTAGAAAAAATGGAAGAGATACCCCTTGCCCCCCAATGAAGAGACAAGAGGGAGAAAGATCTATATTATTGAAGAACGAGGGGTATGCCCCGTATGGAAATTATAAAGAAATTTTAATACCGCACAAGAGTGATATATAATTCCTAAAGAAGCTCTTTCTCTAACATACATCTTGAAATGCACACAATCAGCAAGTAAATGTGTATTACTATAATGAAAAGGACATTTGTATTTGGAGAGAGCAACTTTCGGTATAGGTTTAAAGATTTCCTTCTTAGAATTCATTAACTGAACATAGACTTTCTTAGCCACATCTTGAGGAGTATTAGGGTAATCTGAGGAAGGTGTTGGAAGGAGAATATGAAGAGGAGGGTGAAGATCAAAATCAACCACCTCAAGTTGAGATAGTGGAAAGCCTAGACCATGCTTATCTTGTTTAGGGGATAGATGAACCAGATATTTAATACCATGTTCATTAACACCAAGCCCTAAACCCTTATAACCTTGTTTAGCCACCATATTGTATCTTGTAGTGTACATATCTTGTAAAGCTTCTACAAGAGGTGATTGTGTATGGTGATAATGCGAAAATGTTGTTTAAGGCAGAATGATAGGTATAGAAGAAGTTTTGTTTCTCTTCCCTCTAATATCATCATGGATCAGATAAGAAGGGGAAGGTAAGTCAAATAATTATTGAACCTCTGCATCATGAACTATAGTTTGATCCCCACCACGAATGTGAGAAGAACTAGGAATAGAAGATGGAGAAATAGGAGTAGGAATATTAGGAATTGGATTAGGAAGGATAGGATTAGGATTAGGAAAATTAGGAACTAGATTAGGAATGATAGTATTAGGATTGGGAAGATTAGGAAATGGGGTATCATCTACCAAATTCTTCACAGAATCCAAAGAGCAATAAGTCCACTACAGAAATCCTTAATGAAATTTTTGAAAGTAGGAAGACTAGTATTAGTTAACCTCAAAATAGCATAAGAAAGTGAAACATGAAGAGTAACAAATGGATGATACTCTCATAAAAATCATAAGTACTATAAAGAGATGCTAAAAGAAGAATAATGAGGAAAATAGCCACACACCAAAGCATCTTAAAGATTTCATAGTGAATGAAATGCAATAAATGTTTTTGTATTTTTATGAGTATGTAGATTTTTTTATTTTTATTTTTATTTTTTTGTATTTTAAAATGCAAGAGAATAAAAGAAAACTAATTTAGTATGTATGAAAAATCTAGTCTCTAAGGAAAAGAGGTAAAGCATCTAACACCAAAAAGAAAGAGTTGTCTATCGTGGGTTCACCAAAATGTAAGATATGAAATTTGGATGTAGAGAGAAATAAGACAGGGATATAATAATGTGATATATAGGAATGGAGTGTCACCAAAATGTGATATGGTGTATATATATGGTGTGATGTATGTGTGTGGGGTGTGGGAAGATAATATTTCCCTTCTTAACCCTAAATTCATAAAGGGAATATCCAAATTGATTAACCCCAAAGAAAGGATCAATGCATAAATAAATCAACCTATTAAGAATAAGGATAAAGAGCAAAACCCTAGGTTCCGTCCTATAGAAAAGAATGTGGAATAGATCTAGAAAGATTAAAAAATTAATTGAAATGAATTAGAAGATAAATACTAACCTTAAAAGGTGAAAAATCTGAAGAATGTTGTTTTCAGGTGTCTGCACTGAGTTTCCGAAAGTTCTGCAACCAGATCGGGCACATAAACACAGAGATGGAGAAAACCCAGAAACTTTTTCTAGATCCGGCTCAGGTCAATTTTGACCTAAAACAAAATGCCAATTCTGACCCAAAATAGAAAGCCGACCCTGACCTACATAGTCCGACGAAAAATCTATTTCTGGATCCTGAAAGTTTGCTGAAAAGGGTATCTGGATCTGCACTTGAATCTGCTGTCCCGAACTGTACCTACAAGAAAAATGGTTTTGTTTGTTGGGGGAGGGGTTTTCCTTAGTCAAACCCCAATTTAGGAATCAACCTTGAAATCAATAATTAAAATAGAGAATGCTAGCAAGTAGTAGAAGTAAATCTAACAATGAAGCTATGATATTCAATATATATGCAATTGTATTTCGAATGTAAACAAGTATGAAAATATGAAAGCTTGGAATCAATATTAGAAATCATAAACCTCCATGATTATATGCTTGGAATCCACATTGAAGGAAGAATGAATGAATATTGAGGATGCACAAAGGATCTTGAAGGAAGATGACACCACCATGATGGATAGATCTAGGGTTTTGAATGATGGATCTTGAATGCTTGAACTAAATCCCTTCAAAGGCTTGAATGTTTGAATCCTTTATCTTCAATGGAGAACTTGAATGCTTGAGAGGAAGACTTGAAAACCTTATTTGAACTTTGAAATCTCGAGGAGAGTCTTGGATTGTTAGTTATGCTTCTTTCACTTGGATTCTTGCTTAGGTGATGGTTAGAGAAACCGAGAGAAGAAGGCTTCCTTATACACCAATCTAGGGCACAATATTCTATAAAGGCCTACATAGGAGAATTAAATTCCAATTAGACCTATACACCTTAAAGAGGACCTATATTAAATATAATTTAGATTCATTGCTTCAAAACCCAAAACAACTGACCCGGAAGTGGGAAAATGAATTTTTGAATGACCCCCAACAGCCGAAAAATTTCCAATTGGAAAGGGGGACCTGGGTCGAGGTCGAGGTCAACCCTGACCTAGGTCAAGGTCAAGGTCAACCTTGAACCAGGGAGTTAGAACCCCTAGAAAATGCGCCAGGTGGGATAAACAGTGTCCGGAGAGGCCCAATCAGGGTCCTAAATAGACACAGAAGTTGGAGAGGGTGAAAAAATGAGAGGACAACATGATGATGGTCTAAAACACACCCTAAGGAGGGATAAATTTTCTTAACATGGAAGTGATTCCATTTTAAGATGATACAGTTATTTCTTATCAAAAATTTCCATGGTTCCTATCCATGGAGGGCCTTAATGACCCATCTAGAGGCTAAGGATATACCTTGCTTCCTCAAGTCCTTAAGACCCATTACTCATATCTATGCATTAATGGTACACCATTTCCATTTAAATGAGTGTTTTTTTATTACCTTTACCATCTGACCACAAGTAATCTCTAATAACTTTCTGAATTTGATTAAACTGACATTGAACAAACAACTACGTTGAAGTATAATAAATGTTATAAGTAGAAATAACTTTTGGCAAACTTACACCCTCCCAGCTAATGAGAGGTAACGATGGTCCCATTTAGAGAGTTTCTTACCTATCTTTCTCCTCGCCCATTCCCACATGTTCTTCAAATCTGGAGATATTGCAAAAGGTATGCCCAAATACCTCACTTGATGGTTACCCCCCCGCCCCCCAAGCAATTTGATATTTGTTGAACCAGCACATGGGTGAGGTATTCCAACCCAACATAATAGACTAAGGTAATGAAATTTTAGCACCAAAGTCTTTACAAAAGAGCTCTAGTTTTCTCATTAGTATATCAACATTATTTTCATTACACTCAATTAAGATAGCCATATCATCAAGAAAATGAACATTGCTAAGAGAATCCCCATCAGGGAGGGTTATGCCTTTAACCCTTGGGGAAATAGAATTGTCTCTTAATAGATAATGTAAAGCATATACCACAATTACAAACAAGGCAGGTGCAAGGGGACATCCCTTCCTTATAGACTTGGTTACATTAACGCCTTCTGATCTACATCCATTTACTTCAACTCTAGCATTAGCATCTGACATCAAGACTTTAACAATCTTCTGAAATTGGAAAGGGAAACCCAAACATCCCATCCTAAGCCAAATGCATCTCCATTCAACCCTATCATATGCTTTTTCATAATCTATCAATAACATACTTGCCTCTTGGCCTGAGTCTTTGGTTTAATCAAGGGATTCCCAACATGTGAGAAGTTTTTCTAGAATATATCTTCCTTTCACAAAGCCAATCTAAGTGGGGTTGATTATTCTAGGTGGTAAATCCTCAATCCTCTTGGCAAGAATATTTTCAACAATCTTATAGGACACATCTAGGAGGGTAATTGGCCTCCAATTATTGAGAAGAGTCTTGTCTCCATCTTTGGGGATTAATTTAATTACTCCAGCATTGATATTCCTACCAAGAGATCCCTTGGCTACACCCTCCCTATATACTTGATTGAGCTCCTTTTCAATCAAACCAAGGTTACATTTATAGAATTCACACTCTACCTAGTGTCCCAATAGAAGCGATGATTTCTTCTTCATAAATTACCTTGGAAAGAGTAGTAGCCTCCTCTTCCCCTACTTTCTTTGGAAGGATCCATTTGATATGTTCTCTAGCTAAGCTCATGTCCCTACCACCTTCTTCTGAGGAGAAGAGTTGTGTATAGAAATAAGAGAAGGCATGTAAGATATCCTCCTGCTTGGTAAGGTTTAATCCTTCCTCCCCGACACTATCAATCCTTTCTTTTTTCTCTTTACTTCTCAACAGTTGGAAAATAACTTAGAACCTCTATCACCATGAGAGACCTAGTTGGCTTTGGCTCTCACTTTGGCCCATTTGATCTTAACATTTTGTATTCTCTTAAGAGAGTCATTGACCAAAGTGATTTCTTTAATTACATGTAGATCATGGGGGTTATTCTAAATATATTCTTCCGCAACCATTAATTTTTTATGTAGATCTAGTTCCTCAGCTCTGTAAACTTTTTCCAATTTCTTACCTACTGTCTAAAATAACTTCCTCTAGCTATCAATATTTTGGTTCTACTTGTCAATAAGGTTATTGCGATTACAGGACCAAGTGTTGAATTGGTTGATAATAATTGAAACTTCTCTAATGGATTCTTCTTCCAATAGCTTGGTGTTAAGGGCAAAAGATTCCTTCTTATGCATAGTTCTATTAGGTACTTCTTAAAAACACATCATTGCAGTGATGGGGTGATGATCTGAGAGGGTGAAAGGGATTACTCTTACTATTGCCCCCCTCTCCCTCATCTCTCTTAAAACTAAATATAGTTTAATCTACATAAAACCTATCAAGCCTACTATAAATCCTATTACCACCTCTCTGAAAATTGCACCAAGTAAACCAGATGTCTTGATTATCCTTTGTCCTACCAACTGAAGGATCTGCAATCTTTAGTTTAATATTGAGCATTTTGAGCCATAAAAATTGGGCATCCACTTTCCATTCAAACCTCTTTCCCCTGCTTATCTTGGGCTCTTTATATCATATTGAAGTCACCTCCTACAATCCAAGGAATGTCATCCAATAGGCACATCCATTTCCAAAGCTCAATCCTTTCTTTATACTCATTGAGAGAATTAACAAATAAAACCCCAAATTCCTTGTCATTGTCCTTGAGGACCACCCACACAACTCTGCTACAAGGAGAGTGGCCCCATATAACAACCAAATCTTTCCATTTACTTCCTATAAGAATGCCAACACCTCCTTTTCTTTTAGTATGATAGGTGGCAAAGTATTTGGCCTCCCTCTAGATACATTTCAAATTGATGTCAAGGTTGTGTTAGCAATAATAGTCTACCAAAACAACTGAGAGGGGGGGGTGTGAATCAGTTGTATGACATATACTTAAACTTTAATCTTTAACAATACAAAGATAAATGCAATTCTAAACATATAAACAACACAACCATTTGTTGTTGAGGAAACCCTTTAAAGGGAAAAACCCCAGTGGGAATTAGTACCCACAAATAATGTACTGAAAGTATAGTATCCTTGTTAGGAGCTAATTATTACATACACTACATAGTCCCTATTAAAGGGTAGACCCTGTTAGGAGTCAAGAGAAACAATAGGCTCACTACCCAGGCTCACTGCCTAAAGAAGGTTAAATCCACCTTCAAGACATACTGTCTGAAATACAGATGTATAGAAGATATACAATCCAATGAACTGATTGATAGCAACAACTTTTCTTAAACAATTCCAATAAAAACAATGAAGTTCTTCAATCACAACCTCTTCTCTACATCCATCATACTTTGCAAATACAAGCTTGCAACTTCCACACTTCTTTGTCTCCTTCCTAACCAAGAAAACAACTTTCCTTTATACAAGTTGACAATAGGCAATTAGGTTGGCCAATTAAGACTTCCCCAATGCATAAATCATTACCTAACCACTTGCTAAGATACAAATGATACCTATAAAAAGTAAACATCAATTATAATTCATCAAATATAATCCAAGATCTGCAATCCACGCTCACTATCCATAATACACCCCACATCTCTAAAGTCGGCCCCAAAATAGATCTTCTCCATAACACACACCGCAACTGACGTCACCAAGAGTCTTGTGACCCAAGAATCATAAAAAACATTCCTCAACATGTCTTCTGACATTCCTCAAGATCGCATACCATGAATCATTCTTGCGCTCAAGTTATCCTCAAAACTCAAAGACTGACTCTGTCACAATTCTTTGTTACTGTTCTACAAGCAGTCTTCACCAAAATTGTTGTAACTAAAAAAAATAGAAACATAAACTCAAGCAACCTTAGATATAATACCATAGCTCATCCTTGTACACATCCCCATCTTCACATACTCTAAAAAATTTGTACAGTGTCCGTACACTCTTATTAGTCATCCATGCACCAGTGATAACTAGTCTGTCTGTCTTCATCATAAACATATTTTGACATCAATGAAAAAACATGAATGCCAACAACTATAATAGAAGCCAGTTCCAACAATCTCCCCAGCCAATTCCAATAGGTTAAATTGTGTGGCTTTGACCTCTTGCAACATTAGAAGATCAATAGACCTGTTGATGTTAAGGAATCTTTTGATGGTGTATTTTATGTTTGGGGATTCCAATCCCCTAACATTCCAAGATGTAAGTTTCAGATCCATCTAGACTAGGAGGTGGTGTCCATTGGGGCCTTGAAACTCTTGTAACATTTTGGCAAAGGATCACTATTGATGGCAACTTCTTTCTTTCTATTGGTGGAGCCAGGAGGTATGCCCCTTTCTTTTTGACTTTGAAGTCAAATGGTTGTTCAACACCTAGGATGGGTTTCCCATTCTTCTTTTTTTTCAAACCCTTCTTAGTTTTATTCTTGTCCTTAGATTTTTGTGCATCAAGGGCATCTATAAGTTAATTGATCAACAACTACTCAACCTTATTCTCATAGGGGACAATGACCCAATTTGCTTGGTTGAAGTCATTTGTAGCTTCATCTTCCTTGGGGGTACCTCATTAGGATATGAGATCCCATACTTATTGGTTGCATACATATAGGAGTTGAAGGGGGGGAGAACATCAATCGAGATGAAAACCATTGAGTATTCATATTTGGAGTCTTCATAATTATACACTTCTTTGATATTATCCAATGCATCAATTTCATTAGCAACAACAACACTAGGGACTGACTGAGATGCAATAGAATCCTCACCAATATTACCCCCTACATGTCTGCCATCAGTAGAAGTAGGAGACTTCTGCCTAATGAGGCATCCCTCAAGGAAGGGAAGGGTAGCCTTAGAGGAACCTCAATTACTAGTAGGTCTGGGATTGAAAATGAAATCCAAATCACCACCACTGGCAGAGGAGGAAGGACAAATCTCCTTGGATGCAAAGGCCAATATGATTTTCTCAATAGCAAATTGTTGTGCATTTAGAGTGCAGTGTGAGGGCCGACTAAGATATGAGGGATGTGAAGAGAATCCATATAGTAGAGGGGGTTCAATGGAGGGGCTTCCCTTCAGGGCCTTCTTCAAAACATCCAATTTCTTCTCAATGGAAGGTGAAGATTCCATTGTCTCAGGAAGGGTGGCAGCCTTATCAGAATTATCCAGAGAAATTTTGTCTTGCACATTAATTCTTGAAGTAGGTCCCTTCTTAGAAGGAATTCTCTTAGGGTTAAAGTTTTTAGTACCCTCTCTGCCATTTTTTGGAAGAGGTTTGGGGGAATTGACAATAGGGCAATTTCTTATGTGACGCCCTTCCTTATAGCATAAAAAATAGGCATTCAACCCCCCAAGAACCTCAATGGGGCAAGAAATCACTTCTGGAAATAGATTAAATTGAAGTAAATATGGAATATCAATTCCATGGTTAATTTCCATTAGAACCCTTGCATCCAAGTGAGGGAGAAGAATGTTAGAGTCCTCTATTCAGATAACTCTACCAATGGTTTCTAGGGCTTTAGGAAGGAGTTTCCAAAGATGTGGGGGAACCTCTCGTATGATGACCCATATTGGGCTTGATAGAGCCAAGATTTCTTCTTTATTGCATCAACCAACCAAGAAATAGCACAAAAAATACAAGAACCAATATTCCAATATTTATTTTTCAAAACCTCTTTTTGACTGGTAGGGTTTTTAAATAAAATCATAAATAAACCCTTCTGAATCATTCTACAATAAGACAACTGAAACCCTAGCCTATTAGACTAGACATTAATCAACCAATAATTCTTGTATTTGCGAGTAGGAATGTCAACAACGTCTTGAGCCACAAGAAATATAGCAATATTAATTAACCTATATTTTTCAGAAGAAATAGCTAGAGACATTTCAAACTTTGGTTTGAGAACTAGTTTAATGGAAGAAATAATCTTACCTCGTTGTCCTCCATTGTTGTGTGCAGGGGTCTCCGTCGAAGTATCAATGATGAAGTTGGCACTAGTTGGAAGGGAATGGGAGGCCACCACTGCTTCCTTAAATGATTTCTTTGCCTCAACTTCCCTCACTTCTATCTCTTGTGGATTTAGTTAACAACTTCTGCGTGTCACTTCAAAGGATCCACAAACTTAGAGCTGTTCAAAGAAGCCCTAATTTTTTGCACATCATTAGGGTTAGAAACCAAATGAAGAGCGGACTGGCCTGAGGTCGAGGTAGCCATGATAATTACCGACTAAAAGAAGCAATAATTGCACAAAGAGTAGGGAGAGGGGAGGACGACCTCCCACAGGGGAAGGCCTCCTCAATTCAAATGCACAGATTGTAAGTTGTAGAGCAATCCGACATTTTTTCCATCCTTGATTTCCCTTTGTTTGTCGCTATGAAATTTTATAGGCAAATTTTAAAATTCAACCATGAAACAATGAAACTAAAATGGTATTGAGCTTTCAGATGTATATATTAAATTAATAGTTAAAACAATGTAACTAAGCTGCTACCATGCTTTCAAATTTAGAAATTTAATTACCTAAAATTTCAATTACAAAAACAAAATACTTATTGGCATATCTTAAATAGTAATCTACTTTGAAGCAGGGAGTAAATTAAAACACAGTTAATAAATTTGGAATACTACAACATTTGTATATAAATAAAAACTTCTCTTATTGATTCATCTAAAATGTATTACATTCCCCTTTATTTATAGAGGATTTCACATTATGTTATAATTCAAGATGAAGAAACAATCATAAATGACTAAGGAAAAAGTATTAGATACAATACAAAATTTACTTAAATGCATGACACATATAAAAACAGGTTAATTGTTTAATCTTTGTTTATAAATATATTCTACCATTTTCTAATGGTTTGGAGGAAATTAAGATTTGTAAAGTGTGAAAAGGTAAGTGTTTGAACAAGAAAAGTAGATTTTTTAGAAAAAAAAAAACATTATAATTTAAAATGAAGAAACAATCATAGATGATTGAGAAAAAAATATTTGATGCAATACACAATTTATTAAAATGCATGATACAAATACAAAAACAAATTAATACTAAAAAATAAATTCGCACTTGCACTTTTGAGGGGTGCAATGGTTACGTCGATAATAAAATATATATCAAACGTTTATATTGTTATATATTTATGAATGTCTATCCCTCTCTATTTTTATATTCTTATGTCTCTCTCTAACTCAAAAACTCACCCTATCTACTTCCCTATCCCTAGCTTTACATCTTTCTTACTTACACACATAGAGTCTCTCTCTCTCTCTCTCTCTCTCTCTCTCTCTCTCTCTCTCTCTCTCTCTTTTTTNATCTTTCTTACTTACACACATAGAGTCTCTCTCTCTCTCTCTCTCTCTCTCTCTCTCTCTCTCTCTCTCTCTCTCTTTGATATTCGATTCTAATCCATCTATCTACACACTCCCTCTCTCCCTATGTTGCCCTCCATATTTTTATCTCTATCAATCTTTTCACGTCTCTATCTCTCTTTTCTCTTTATTTTTGGGTATTGGCTTCTATATGCAATAGTGTGGGTCTACATAGCGGGAGGCCTCAATCCTCCTTATATTTATATATCAATTCTATACCCTAATTATATAAGCTTATATGCACAAACAACATCAAGCCACTAAAAAATTATTAAAATAAGTTTAAAAAAATTCAAATACATCTTTATGTTACCACATTTAAAAAATAAAATAAAAATATGTTTAATGGTTTTATTTTGCATAAATTAATATAAATATATAATAAACTTTATAGAAATATATACAAATTGTGTACTAATATTAAATGATAATCAATTAATCATTATTAATAATAAATAATAAATATTTTCTATTATAAATTTTTTCTAAATTCATGTTGAAGACAATTTATTAAAAATATTTAGAGAATTAAATTCAAGTTTGAAAATAGAAATTATCTAAAAAATTCTAATTATTTAACCGTCACAAATAATGATTGGAGAAATATAAATTTGAATTTTGAGTTCATTGGTCAAGATCACTTTTGCCTTTTTAATGGAACATGCAGAAGGAATTAACTATTTGGTCAATACCACTCTTGAATTGGGTTAATCAGTGTGTTTTAATTTCAACCGTATCCATCCCTCTGGCTATCCTTGCTTGTAATGCTTAGAGTTTGGGCCTTTCCAAGAAAACCATTTGATTCAGATTATAAGAATCACATAAGCGAATGGAAAGAATTATGGTAGGCGGTACAAAGAAGATTTGTTTCATCTTGGTAACTTTATTCTTAGCCACGATTGTAACACATACCCTTAGAGTTTGCAAGTCTATCGGTTATAATGTCATTGCAACAAATTTTATAGATAATAGTTCAAACATCCATGATTTCAATTTTTTTGTCTGTACCACAAATTTTCTACATAGGATGTAAAGCTTCAGTGAAGCAGATACAAACATGTATGAGGATCTCTTACAAGAATGTATAAAGAAATTCTCCACAATAATCTATTTGAGAGTTGAACTACTCGCTAGGTGGATTGGTTAGCTACAACAAAACTTAGCTTAGTCATATAATAATTGGTTTCTTTCATATTGAGATGCAACTAACGTAGCATATCAATTGATAAAAACGAAATTTCTAACAATGATGAACTCGACTATGAGTTTACTTATCATTGACGAATCGTTCGCTTGCTTCGAGGATAAAAAATAGATTCTGAGTAGGCAGCTTTATAAATTAAATAAATAAATCCAATTTCAGATTAATTCGGCCACGCTTTATGCACTTCATCAAGGTTTAGATTAATTCCTGCAACTTAATATTATATGCATTCTGTCCTTTTGTATTAGAGAATCCTCTGTGCTCTATTTTGCTATATAAAGAAGTATATAAAATGGGTATGAAGATTCTATGAAGAGTCTGAGTTACGCTGTTAAAGTATATAAAATTCCACATAGGAATCACCGTATTGTGATGATGAGAGTGATAGTGTTTTTCCATTTTGTCTGATTCAATTGTTACAGAGGAGGAGATCTGACTAGGAAGAGGAGAAATCTGTGACAATGAATGCAGCAGTTGCAAAGAAAGGAGTTGGGTTGCTGTTTAACGCCACCAAGAATGGATTGTCCAGCATTTCCAGTGGAATTAACAAGACAAAGAAGGCCTATTCTTCCAAGCACGAGACTGATGTGCTGAATGAGATCAAGCAGAGGGGTGTCAGCCCAGAAGATCTTATATTTCAAGGTGGGTACGTTTTCTTTTTGGTTTAGATAACGAAAATACTATATAATCATGATGGATTGGTTGATTTATGCTTAATTTTGGAATTTCGTATTGAATATGATGCTGCTTTTTAGTGGAACTTTGATTATGGGGTGGTAGAGCCCTAAGCTTACCAGCTCAAACTCAAGTAATGGAAGTCCTGTTTTTATTGAACTGTGAATTTGAGTAAACCAGTGGTCCCTTAGCTTCAATAAAGCACAAGAAGGGCTCCATTCCACATCGATCACGGGGTCCAAGCAGGCAAGCTCAGCACAGCTCATCAGGGGCATGCAGCCCACAAGCAGGCACTGACCCAGCAGGGTTTGAACCTGGGTGGATGCTGTAACTGTGCCACTCTAATATCAACACACTATGAAATCAACGGCATGTCTGTTTGGATTGCGGATTTAGGCAGATATTTTTAAAAGTGCGATTGATGTTAATGCTGTGGGTATTTTGGGAGTTTCATCAATATAGACCATTCTGGATGTTTTGTTTTTCTGATTTATTTTAAAAGGTCATTTGTTAGGTCGCACCCTAGCCAACACGCCTCATGCGCATATGAGACGCTTTTTGTGAGTGCCAGTGGAATTTTTCATATATATGGTCTAACCTTATGACTAAGATCAAGATAAATGGAACCTTCTAAAGCCATCTACACCAGGAGTGCTCATGGTCGATTAAGGCTCATCATGGGTGTTTTTGTTTATTTGATGAATGTGTGTTTTGATGATTGTTGAATACGATGGATGCTTTTGCTGTTCTGTCAGTATGGTATTTCCTTTGTGTTGTAATTGTAAAATTTTTCAGGTATTTTGAGATTCAATTAATGTGCACATTATGATTGATTAGTGTTTTTGATCAATTGGGACTCTCGTGGGTGTTTCTGGGTTTTAAAGAATCCTCATTAGTGCTTGGGCTTTGAACAATGTGTGCTGGAATTGAAGATCCTTAATCTTTTTTTTCCTTCTTATTTAAGCTATCCATTTTCTTCGTATTTTAAGTGGCAGTGTCCCACCATCCCGCCACAATGTGCATCTGTCCATTACCAGAAGCTGTTAAGACAATGTAATGCTAGAACAGCTTCTTCAACAATCGCCAGAGGCGTGGGCAAATTCTTCCTGCAATGCATTGATTGCACGACTCTCTTTGAATGCCAGGTTATTTACAATTTAAAGAGACTTCCTTCTATGTCTACTCTTATGGGTGAAAATTATTAGCCATTTTTTCCAACTTTTTAAATTCTTTTTGTGACTGAGTTGGAGGCCAAACAGAGAAAATCAAACTGGGCAACAAGTTACAAACAACATTTGCCAAAAAGCCCTTGTATTCTTCAGTTTCCTCAAGGAAATTGCATGTCAATAAGGAGCAAAGATCAAAAGTTGCAAGAGTGTGAGAAGAAGCAGATGGAAGGTAAGGAACCTAAAGCTTGAAAGCTTTTGTTTTTAATTTAGGATGGTACAGAGTCCAGACCATCACATTTCTATTACAAAGCACACAGTCTCGGGTTTTCCAGATGGAATGGTTTATCCTTCTAGCCCTCAAGAATCAGAAAAGGTTAGCCCACTTAAAATGTAACGACTATAATCTAAAATCTGATGGAGACAGTAATATCATAGATGCAATTGAGATTATGTCTTTCTAGCAATCTTGTCATCAGGGAAAATGCACTAGGCATGGGAAAAGAATTAAGAATACTAACTGCAGTAAAAGATACATAGATCCGTTGACTCAGATGCACAATTAACTATGCCCCAAGAAGTGGGATCCTGGTAGCCAGGGTATTTCTGCAACTCAGCTTTTCAGAGGATGCAACCTGCTACTGTCATACTGGCTGTCAGTGACGACAATAGGATACGTATTTGTTGTCTAGGATCTGTGGCGAGTATATAATGGAAAAACAGAAGATCGTGGAAGCGAATGAACTCATTGAATTTTACTAGGCCAATTTTTCTTGTCCTTCGTGGATAATTAATTTATCTGAAGAGAATGCATATGTGTCTGCTAATACAAGTGTACCTAAATGGTAGTTGAAAGGCAGATGCAATGCAAGAAGAGGTTTGGAAGTTTGTGATGAAATTTGATATCATTGTTCATAACAGATTTGACATACCTTGCACCTGGATAAATGGGCCACTCCATTTCTCCACGGATGAACATAAGATTCATCAAATTAGGGAGCTTAAGTCTGAGTTTCAAGAAAAGATTGTGTGGACAGCAAGAAGCATGGTGGTGGAGGACCTGCATATGGTAAACAGTCTTTAATTTTTGGAACTCAAATGTCTTCAAGTCAGCATAGTATGGTATTCAACAATATGCTCACAGAATCATTATCAAATAGCAGTTTCCAAAATGCTAGAGAGAAATGTAATAGCCAAAACCTTAAGGTTTAGGAATCAATGGTGCAGTTCCCCATGGAGGAAAGTCAAAATTTGATTATCCAGAACCTTCCTTGGACGGATAAATTAAGTAAAGAATCCGAGCATTAGAATCACATTGGCTTGGGTATGCAGACCTTTTTCACAAACGAAAAGGTATTTCAGTTAGTCATGTGGCATGTACAAGTAATCTTCCTCTTATTATGATATTGCTATCAATATTCAACTTTGTAGTTTTTGAGTCAAACTCAATGACCTGTGTTTCATGATTAGTGGTTCACAAGAACCCATCTCTCACGAGAATGACTGGACCACTTAGCACTCATTGCATCTAGCTGGTGCTCACAAAGGTGAAGCATTGGGCCTTCTTAGGAGGTCACCCATTCCAGTGCTATTCCAACTTAAGTGTGATTAACCACAGAGTTTTCTCCAAGGTTAAGCCCACTTAGCTTGCTACCCCATTTAGCTCACATAGCAAATGGGGTAGCAAGCTAAGTGGGCTTAACCTTGGAGGAAACTTCGTGGTTAAGCACTCTCAAGTTGGAGTAGCAGTGGGATGAGTGACCTTACGGGAAGGTCCAATGCTTCACCTCTTTGAGCATCACCGAGATGCAATGAGTGCTAAGTGTTCCATTCATTCTCACGAGAGATGGGTTCTTGTGAACCACTACTCATGAAACATGGGCCAATGAGTTTGACTCGTTAACTACACAGTTGAATCCTGATAGCAATATTATAATTTGACTTGCTGTGGAAAATATATCCTACTTATCAATCTTCCTCTTGTTTATGAAAGACTAAAGTACTTCCAAGACTTTCATATGGGGAGATACTAAAGTTTGCAGACAAGAGTAAGACAAGAAGTGTCATCTTGCCAATGTTGCATATAGGCCTATAAAGCTACTTGATTGGAAATGCAGTTGTTGGTAACAAAAAAGAAAGAGGTGCAAGTTCTAATTAGGTTGGATTGCACAAAAATACTCATTGAAGAGCCCACTCTAAGCTTGAAGAAGGCACACAAGTCATGTCAAGTAAATGATGTCGGGATTAAACATACAGTCACTCTTACAGATTTGCAGAAATTAAAGAATAGTTTGGAATAAATGAAATCAAAATATTTGCAACTAATTAAAGATTGGGAGATGGTCATCAAAATTCAAGGAAAAGGAGGAAAGGGTTGATGAACTCTTCTCTGCGTTTGAAGCAACCAAGGGCCCTTTAGAAAAGACCCACCCAAAGAGCACTCTTGGAGGCAAAAGAACAACTTGAGACAGTAGTATGTGCTACGAAGCAAGAATATGAAGCCAGGGTAAGGAAATTGATCAGGTGGTCGAAGAGCTTGATATACTCCAAGAAGAATTTGATTTAGAACAACTTCTAGTACTATTAGAAGTTGCAAGAATAAAGTTGCTTTTATTTCAAAACAAAGAGTGTCTCTCCATTCCACCTATCGGAACCAATTTCTAGTTGTATGTTTGTATGTAAACATATTTATCCCACAAACAAATGTTTTTGGTGGCAACACTGGAAATGTCAACTGGCATAGAATTACATTGTAGTAAAAAGAAGAATTGTTAATCTATTCCTTGGTCAATCCATCTTAGAAAAAACAATGACGTATTTAGAGTGGTTTTCATGGGAAATTTCTTTACTTTTGTCTCATAAATTAAATTATCTTGACCATGAAAATGAAAGATTGCTGCAACTAACCTCTCTTGAATTTGGAACTTGGCTATGACACTAAGATACTGGATTCTACCCCAGAGCCCTAGAATTGGGTCCGCGTGCGGTCTAGGTTTGGGTACGGTCTGAGTTCACCTCAGGTTTGTTCTAGCCCTAGGTGTGGCTCGGGCACCAGGATTCAGCAACAGTGTCCTGATCTGTTCTAAAACCTTTAATCCACTTTTTGGTCTTCCATTCCTCCCTTCCAAACATTCTATGCATTGGTAACATCTTTGATTGATTAATTGAAAGTGTTCTATGATCCCACTCTAGGAGTTGAGTGCCCAATCAACTTCTAGAGTGGGATCATAGAAGACAAAGGTATGCTGAAAAGTGGTGACTAGTGGTACTAGGTAGAGATCTCTTGACATAATTTGGCGACCATAGTGAGCTGGTAGGACACATTGTTGATGCCATTGCTTGGTGTATTCACAGACACTCTGTCGATTTTCCCCAAGGACTTGGCATGGGTGACATACTAGTATATTTTTGCAAATTCGGTGCCTCTCCGGAAGTTTTCAAGCCGATCTTCCAAACTGGCTCTGAAATGAAATAAATTTTTAAAATAATTATGTATATATAAATTTATAATGCATAATACACTCAGACGTACCTGTATCCCGTACCAGTATCCATACCCATACTCAAATTGACAAATTAGCTATGACAAGGTTCTCCCTTTTGCCTTCAGCTCTGCTCTTGTGCACACAAAACCATCTTTACATCAGCTGATGCATCATAAGTTATATGAATATTTTTTTTTAGTACTTATTTTATTCATGCATAGCAATCCTACCTCCCACTTTTTTTTCATTGTGGAGCACCAGCATCCTGTGAATCAGCCCACAAAATTATTTGATGGATCAAAGATTGTATTTAAGGATGAAATAAATTGAACATCAGAAATGTATTCTTTCACTGAAGGTCATTAACACTTTTTTATGGATGAAATAAATTGAACATCACAAATATATTCTTTCACTGAAGGTCATTAACACTTTTTAGTGCAACTGAAGTTGGTCTCCCAAATCAATTACAAGTAGGAACATTTCTCTTTTCTTATTAATTGCTGTTCTAAATTGGTTTTTTAATTCTTGGGTAATAAATTAAACAGGACATATCCTTTTTGTTGTTTCCGAAGTCACTTGGAACCTTATTTCCCATAATGTGGATTTTATTTTAGAGAGATGACCCATAACTACAGTCTTTGACCAGTTTTGGAGAAGGAAAGATTACATTCATGACATCTGATAACCGATTGATCTTCTTCAGGTCTGTGTTTAGTTAGGGTTCTTCTCTCACATGGCTATCTGTAGTTGTACTTAGCTTTAATGGTTTAGGGTTTGACCACCATGCTTGGTGTACCCACTTTCTTTGTTTTTGAGATTATAGTGTTTAGTTTCTTATATATGCCATGGTAATTTTACGTAAGCTTCTTTCTACCATAATTTGATTTAGACTTGAGTTCCATTGAACCATTTGGTAATTTGTTGATACCTACGTAATTTTATTCTTTCTGTAGCTCATCATTCAGTCCCATTGACCCATTTGGTAGTTTGTTGATATTTATGTAATTTCTTTCTTTCAGATAGCTGATATATCATATATATAAGATCAAATATCTTTGTGGATTGTGCTTGCAGCCTTCCAACGGATATACTTTTTATACATGGCTGGTTACAAACATGAGTTAGTTGCTGCTGCCCAAATGGCTGGCAAACGCCTAGTAAGTTGAAAGTGCATCTATCTATTTTGAGTTTCTAGTTTGACAGATTGGTTAAAAAACAAAAAGTGATTATCTTGTTTCCCCCCTTTGTTTATTTTGGTACCTTTCGATTGTCACAGGCAGATCCTATGAAAAGTAGTGTGCCTTTAGAAGCACTTATGATATTAGGAAACTCTGTATGCAATGAATGTTCACAATACGGAGACTTTGAAAAGGGAAATTTCTATCAGAATATGCAAGACTTTGTGACAAAATCAAGAATGCCAAAAGATCATTATGACAGAGAATCAATTGTACATGATATTTATTATGCAGTATTGATTGCAGTGGAGGTAAAAGACTTGACCCTGGTCTAGATTTGCTGTCAATTGAAAATGTAAACATTATCCCTAATTTCCATACTTGAACAATATCTTTCATTCATGGGTTTAACTAATTGACTTTTGCTGAAATAATTGCCTCATGAAAAGAAACGAAGAATGTAATGTTCCATAGATGTTAAATTTAATTAAATCCTTGCACCATGTATAGAGTTACGAGATACTCACTGTGACTATTTTGTTATCAGAAATATGGAACAGAGGAACAAACATTAGAGAAAACATTCAAGGGTGCTGCATCTCGTATAATTGGAAGTGCAATGCATGTAACAGATCCCAAAATTGATCCGAGGTAATTTTTTCATTTCCATTCCCTGTTTCAACACAGTGAAGGTCTCTTGTATTCTAATCTTATATAGGAATTTACAACAACACAAATGCTCCTTGTAAACTATCTTAATTCTTTTGGCTCGGATTGGGATTTTGAAGCTAACACTTTCTGGGTCATCTATTTTTCTTTTTTAGAATCATACAAATGAAATGAGGAGGTGTTGGAAGAGATTTGTTATTTGCTCAAATTTTTATTTGATAAAATCTATGTTCTACCAAGCTCCTGGGATTCAATTTGAATTAACCATAGTTCCAGGAGATGGGGGTTTGTAGTAAATCATGTTACCCATGACAGAGAAAGTTATGATTGCAAATAATTTGTTCTAGCTTGTTTGATGCCATTGTAAATGCACTTCTAGACACACCCATGATTGCCCTGAAAATTTTGACTCTAAATCCTTCGTTCTAGCTTGTTTGATGCCATTATAAATATCCCTTTAGAAACCCATGATTTCTCTCAAGTGCTAAGAAAAAACATTTGAATCCTATTGCCCACAATTGTAAATGAACAAACGCGATTGGTATTGCCTTGGTTTTCAACACAAATGTGACCAAGAAACCATCCCCCATGATAAAAAATGCTTGCCAACTTCAAATTGTGAACTAGTTTCCTTGGATGTATTCATATCATTACACATCAGTGGTGTTTGGATCTTGCAATATTTAGATGCAAATATGCCACAACTGTTCACATATCTATATGCAATCTTTACACAACTATTCACACACTGATGCAATCTTCACATGTTTGTTCAGGGATATGCAATTTTTATTGATATTGAAACTTAAAATTCATATGCATTAACATCCTTTTTGGTCTGTGATGTGTTTTGAACACTAATTTTGATAATATATAAAGGACAATATGTTTCATAAATTCAATTATGTGCATGTTTTTGAAGAATATTTTAATGCATTTGTAGTTTTTGATGTTTGGTAAATTTTCCGAGTCAAAAATTTTCAACTATGATATGAACCAATATCTATGCAATAAAGGAATTGACAGGTTGTGAAAGGAAGCAACTGGCAAGCATCCTCAACTTTGATGCATCCATGTCCACCATCCAATAGGGTTGGATTGAGTTAATGTACCTCTATTTATCTCTGCTTTTGGCTTGCTTAATGTTGGGCAACAAAGATTGACAAAAACAAGCCACTAGTTCAAAGTAAAGTTGCCTTCTCTGTTCTATACATCTTTTGAAGGGTCTTCTTTACCATTTCTTTCACCTTTTCATCATTAAAAGGAGACATTCTACTAGCCCTTGGTGCATACCATTTGGGATTTAGAGTATAAGTTGCCATATGAAGTGAGTTGTTCATAGTGTTCCACTTTTATGTCACAAGAGGCTTGACATACATCTTATCAAACTCAAATTGGGATCCTTGCTATGAATTGCTTGATTTATTTGCCTAGGCATTGTCAAACATCTTGTAAATCTCTCCAAGATTAGGGGATACCCACACAACAAGAGATGAAGGAACAAACATGTTTACAAACAAAAATTTCAAAAAAGACTAAGACTCAAATGATATTGAATGGAACAAAAAACGAAAATAATGAACAAGTTACAAGCACTAACAATTTGATAATTTAATTATAAAATAATAATTTTCTTGCCTCATAGTGGACCACCAATTATCATTAAGGATCATTTGCTTCACTTTTTGTTTAAGCTATGTTAACATTTGACCATATATTCCACTTTGGATTAGCCATCAACTAGTTATAGAGGCTCTTGCATCTCAAGCATCCTTTGTAACAATACAATAGCTGAAATATCTAGTCTCCATGGATTTGAAGAATTCCTTTGTCGAAAGTCTACAAATGAACATTTGTATATCTCTCACTTCTGTCACCATTTAAATCATATCCCTGCAGATCTATGAGATTGCAACCTCTATAAAATCACAGCCTTGCTAAAAATCAGATCACAGTAGTTAAACTTAAACCTGGGCGGATGAAATAAGAGAGGGCAGTGATTCATATGAGGAGGTTGATTAAGTTTAAAACTAGGAATATCATTTAACAGAAATTCTTTAAGAAGTCAATTAAAGAGTATACTAAAGAATATCGAGGGCAGCAGTTCCCTAGAATAAAAGGATAATTTATCAAAAGTAAATCAAGATTCCAAGCCAGCAATTAAGATGAATGGTTGCAACTCTTATAAAAGGCAGAAATGATGAAGAGGTGTGTTTCCCTCAAATGTAAATATATAAGACGGAAGAACAAATCGTTTGGAGGGGATAATCTGACAATCAATTCATAAATGAATCCAGCGTAACAATGAAGGAAGAAATAATCAATGGAGAATGATTAATCCAAGAATTCATCCAATATCAATTCGTTCAACGATATATAAAATCAGAAATCCATTCAAGAATCAATTTATTCATTCATGACTCACCAATGCTTCAAATCATCAATCATTAACATCACCCATGAATCCATTAAAGGAAATCAATCAATCATACAAACATGAAACATTCAAATATCAATGATTCAATAGCAGTCAATCAATCAATCAATTATACAAACCTCAGTCATTCATGCATCAATTGATTCAAGCAACATTTAATCATCTATTCATCAATCCTTCAAGAGATGACAATAAAGAGAAATCAAGTGATTAACAATAATCTTGTAAATTCCTTTAGAAATCAGTTTTGAATTTGTGGGAGTGTCTTGCAAATAGGAAGGACAACATCCCTTCCAAGTTCAAGAGAGATGAAAGAATGCCCCCCCCCGCTTTCATGCTCTTATCAAGTTGAACAGGAGTTTGAAGGACAGCCTTCCATGCTCGTGGGCTCAATCAAGGAGGATGACAAGCCTCAAAGATGGACTGAGATGGAAGGGCGGCCCACCTCTCATGCTCTCGGCAAGTAAAGGATGACCAGCCTTGATAATTGTCATTTGCAAGCGTTTCCAAGGAATTTATGTTGTGATTGGCTGTGAGGAATATGCTATGATGTATTCATTCGATTCATTTGAATATCATCATGATTTCTTGATCTTTAATATTTCTAATAGTAGTTTTTAGTGATTAATATTATTGCACGAGTAGAAATACCTTAAATAGGGACGTTACAACTTTGTTCACCCAATCTATTTTCTCCATGTCTTTTAGTGAATTCTTCAATGCATGACCACAAAACACAGTTCAATTTTTTTTCTTTTAAGCATCCGACAACATCATGCTAATTGATTTATACACATTGAATCAGTGACCACCCAAACAATATTTGAGGCCCCAACCTTCGCTATGACCTCCTTTGAAATTTGCAACTAGAAGCTTGCATCCTTGTACTTCCGTAAACAATCAATTGTTGTAAGAAAATAAGAGCCAACTGCACATATGACTGATATTGATGAGTGATCAATGTTTCATATCAGTTTACACATTTATGTTGATAGAGTAGCTAAAGTGTGCCTCATGTCCTCTATCACCAAATTCACCCTAGAATATTCTTTATCAAGAGGCTTGTACATAATTTATGCTATCTAAGTGGGGTGGCAAACAAGTAACCGACATAAATTAGATCTTTAAACATTTATTTGAAATGGGAGAATGTGTCACATGAAATGGGATCGCATGGGCAAAGAAAAATTGGCAATCGAAGACTATCATTTCCCTTGATTGCATGTTGAACACATATCTGCAATTGTCCTAGACTTTCCATTAGTCTTTGTCTTTCCTCTTGTAAAAACATCACCACTAGAAACCATGGATGATATAACAGATTCCATAGGCTCCACTAGCATACCCTTAGATCATGTTTTTCTCTCCATAAACAATCTATTTACCTTTGCCTTCTCAACTATAGTTATCTTTTGATAGACCATAACTCTGTGTCTCGTAATGCCCAAAAAATTACTAGACACCTTGGTGTAGTTCCGTTAGAAGTTTTTGTTGCACAAATGACACAACTAAGCTCTACTCCCCCCTTGAAAATTTATTTATCTTTGTTACAAATTGCATAAGAGCTTTAGAGGGTTTCAATGGGCCTTTGCATAAACTTTTAGGACATCCAAATGTGTTATCTAACTGCTCCGCTTCGCTCATAGCACATCCATAACCTAATGGACCCTTGATCTTATTAAAACAATAATGTAATGGTTCTAATGGTCATCTTTAGTGAGTTTAGTTTTACAAGTTAGTTTCTATTTTTGTATTCAATTAACAGTTGTTTCGTTTAGAAACATCTTGTACTTTTCTCTTTAAGGAGACTTTGTCTCCATGTTTAATATCAAACTATTAAGTTTTATAACATGGTGTCAGAGTGGGTTTGGTTCTAACTCCCTCATGGCCCAGGGTTATGTGGGTTGCATGTACTTGCCTGTGCTTTTTGTGAGTTGCATGTGCTATTTTTTGCATGAAGTGTTTTCTTGTTTTAGCGCGTGATGGAGTTTGGCCATTTTCTGGGGTATTTTACTATGCGAAGTCTGGTGTTTTGCCGTGTGAAGGTTTTTGTGATATTTTCCGCAATGGCTACCTGTTTTTTTTGCAATGCGAGGGTTTTGCATGATTTTGTCCTAAAAATCATAGTGGTGGGTTTTTTGATTTTTTTCCACAAAAAATCATGGTGATGGGTTTTCTAATTTTTTGTCCTAAAAAAAAATTAGTGATGGGTTTTAATAATTTTGTCCTAAAAAATTATATTGCGGGTTTTAATAATTTTTTTCCCTTAAAAATTTCTGGAAATTTTATAATTTTTGTCCATAAAAATTATTGTGGGTTTTGTGCGATTTTTTGCCTTAAAAATTGTTTTGTAAAGATGTTTCACCTATTTTCCTCAAAAATGAAGTTTTTTTGTTATGATTTGTGTCTCAGATTTTGTATCTTGGATTTTGATCGATTTTTTCCTTGAAAACCGTGTTTGTTTCTTCTGATTTTATCCTCAAAAATTGTTTCTAGAAATCACGACTGGTGTTGTTTGTCTCAAGGTGTTTTTGATTTTTTCTGAAAAAACCATTGGAAGGTTTTTACGATTTTTTCCGCAAAAATCGTGGTTTCTTGCAGATGTTCTGGATCACACCTAGAGTTGCTAGGGCAATAGCCTGCACAAGGGTTTGCTGATTTTCCCTCAAAATCGTGGTTTCAGTTTCATCTTGGTGTCTGGCTACAAGAGTGATACCTTTGTTTCCCAACATTTGGTTGGATGGTTTGTGGTTATCTTGGTTATTTCTAGAACTTCTGCAGATTTAGGGAGGGTCTCAGTAGCAGGCTCATGTTGCAAAGTGTTTTGATGAGAAGGGGGCAACCTTCTATGCATTTGTGACCAAAAGGCTTGCAGATTGTCTTCTTTAGGGTAGTTAGTACAATGACCATTAAGGGAGGGTATTAAAATAATTATGCCATGTTTCTAATGGTCATCTTTGGTCATCTTTAGTGAGTTTAGTTTTATTAGTTAGTTTCTATTTTTGTATTCAGTTAACAGTTGTTTCGTTTAGAAACATCATCTTGTACTTTTCTTTTTAAGGAGAGTTCGTCTCCATTGTTTAGTATTAAACTATCAAGTTTTATAACAGTTCTCCCTCCCACTTGCAACTCTTATTTGTTACATGTTGACACTTTCATGTCCACTGCTTCTCATGCTATTGTTTTTTGAAAAATAATAGTGCAAAGTGCAAACTGAAAGTGAAAATAAAATTCACTCTTGAAAGCTGAAATTTGAAAGATTGAAAAAAAAAAAGAAAATTCAGAAAATTACAAATAGATACTTGCCTCTGCTACTGCTCTTGTTCTCATTACTAATGCTGCTGCCCTTGTTTGTAAGGTTCAAGTTCGCCAATCCACTTTTCGATTTTTTTAACATTCAATTACTTGCTTAGGGTGCTCATATTTTGTTTTGGCTTCAAATTTTAGTCAATGGGAATAAAATTGGGCCATTTTAGGGCTACGGAAGTGGTTTGTGGGCGCCCCTGTAGTCTTATTTTTTAATTATTTTATTTGAGGAATGCAAGTTTTTTTTAATGTTTTTTAAAATTTTCTAGATGGGGCCATCCCTGCTATTTTCCGTTGTTTACAAAACATCCTAGGAAGAGAAATACTGGGAAAAGTCCCAGGGATGGGTATCAAGGGAACATAGGATGAAAGATTAAAAAAAGAGTCTTAGCCTGACTAAAAGCTTGAGCTGTGAATTAGTATTTTCTAAGATTTTTACTCCCAAAGCATGTACTATTTGCATATAGTACATTTGTGTTCACAAAATAAAAAAGCAACAAGTTTTATTTAAGATATTTTAAATATTATTCTAAATTTTTAAAGCAAGATGGAATTTAGAGCCGATTCAGGTTTGGGGATCCGGTTTTCTGGTTTGTCTAAATTTTTTTTGGGTTTGGGTTTGTTAGTACAAAAATCATGTAAAAATCATATATATATATATATATATATATTCTCTAATAAATGCCGATCAATGTGAATTATAAGTTTGTTATATCATGACCATATATATGAATAAATCCAAACTAACAAAATCATTAATCTCCAACCATGGATAGCTGTTATTTACTTTCATTAATGATGGTATTAGTATGTTTCTCTGCACTAATAAATGTGTAATATCTCGTTCCTAATTTGTCCTAGAATTTGCCCTAGAATCCTACATTGTCGTTTTTTTTCGGCCGTCCCTGTCCCAAAAATGTCTCGTGGATAGGGGATGCCTAGGGGACTTTGACTTCCAATTCTAGAGGAAATTTGACTGACTCAAAATAACACAAATTTGGCATAAGAATTCTGCTAATTCTTCTATTTTAAGGTTCTATAATGTATATGCTGAGTTACCGGATTTAGACCCTGGATTCGGGTCTGGATTCGTTGACCGGTCCGTGTTGGATCCGAGCACGGTCCGGATTTAGACCTGTGGGTCCGTCTGGATCCACAACGTGGATCCCGACAGACCCACAAGTCCAGATCTAGACCCTGCCCGGATCAAACGCGGACCCGTGGGAATCCTGTGTTGACCCTCAAGGATCTTTCGCGGATCCCCAGGGACCCACGGCCAAACATCATAGAAAGTGTGTCCAAGCCACGTAAAAATCTAAGTTACCGGATTCCTCTGCCCAGCCCTAGATCCTGGTTCTGGTTCTTTCTGGATCCAGATTCCTCCCAGATTCCTGCAGGGTTCCGGAATGGAATCCGGATTCCATTCCGAAACCCTGCCGGAATCCGGGAGGAATCTAGGAGGATCCGCAGGAATCTAGAAGGATACACTGGAATCCAAGATTCTGGGCGTCAAAAAAGGGCCCACTTTGTGTTTTTTTTTTTTTTTAATTTTCAGCATGTAATGACATTTTGAGACTTCCAAAGTATGAATATGATATAATCATATACTGACAATTATGGATTTATCATTTTATAAAAATCACGCTTCTAACTTATTATTATCATTATATGTTTGAACTTTGAAGTTTTGAACTAATGATGAATGAGCATTGACATGTTAAATGTATGGAATCTATGAATATTCATATATATATATATTTCGAAAATGTCTATATATATACCTGCGGAACCAAGATCTGCCCAAAAATTTTTTTGCCGAATCCCTGAACCCGAACCCAAACTAGAACCAGGATTTGCTACTTAGTTAAAAATTACTATTACTATTATTATTTTTCTCCTTAACCCTAAAATGACCCTTATTATGGAGCCTCCAAACACATTTCATTTCACATTTGCTCTCTCATTCTTGCAAGTTTGAAGTGAGGTGATTGTATTCGAAGGAGATCGATTGTGGAGTGGCAAATACCTTCCAAACAACAGATTTGAGTGATTAAGGTATGCATTTCAACCATATTCTTTAGTATTTTGATAGATTATTTCAAGTTTTTGAAAAGTTTTAAATTTTTTTCAAGTTTTTGTATAAGTTTTAAAGTATGTTTTTTTTTCCATTTTTGTTATAGATTGCCCTTCATGCCGATCTGTTTGTAAATGTTCCCACCATAAGGATGCATGCCCTTTTAACTTAGTGCAGGCATATTTTACCTTCTCTTCACTAGTTCCTTCAAACTCAAAGTACTTGTCCATCTCTGTGATCCAATCTATCAATTCATCAGCATCCAAGTTGCCATGATAGTTAGGTGGATTAAAATGACGTCTCTTATTAACATTAGTCAAGGCTCTAATGAACCTCTCTTCTTCTTGATTCAACTCCGGTTGTGCCTCATTGTTCTCTCCTCCACTGCCGAATTCTAATTTTGTTCATCTCCTCTGAGCAGTTTCCACCGCTTCCAATCTAGCAGAAATTTGTCTCAACAAATCCAAGACAACTGGATCTGAATTCCTTGCTCCACCTCTAGCATTTCGCCTAACCATCTTCACAATCTTCAGTAGCTGTAGGTCGGAGCCTTTCTTCCAACACCCCACCAGCAAAACCCTAGGTTGCAAAACCTTTGCTCTGATACCACTTGGTGCAGTCAAGGATGGAGGAAACTCAAAGAGATCTCCCGATCCTTGCAACAGGAATTACACAACGGAAGCAACAAGCAAAACATAAAGATATGGGAGATCAACCTTCTTTATTATCGTCAGAAAATCATATACAATAGATCTACAACATGCAGTCTTACATGCCAGACATACAGGCTTGATTACAATCATAAACCCTTACAAAATCCTTAGCTATAGCTACAGCCAGATAATCTTATGAAACTCCGCCCCTTTAGGAACAAATCCATAAGCTTATAAAGCCTTCACAAACATTAGGTCAGCCTAGAAGATCACATTTCCTAATAAGAAAGAAAATGTGTTACAAACAATAGGTTAGGGCCTAAATCATCAGGATCTACTTCCAATGAATGAAATATGAATCATGGTCCCTCAATTAGTTCGGCCACAAACGTAACATCATCGAGAAATGAGCCGTTAAGCTTCGCCGATCGGGAAAACCTTCGTGAGATTGGAAAACGCGAAAACTGGCCGAAAACATGAAGAACATGACAGTCTCGCCAAGAATCAGAAATATCTCATGCGTGAAGTAACCAAATGATACGCGAAGTTAGGAAAAGGTCCAACACGAAGCCAAAAACACATTGTAAGGATCGCAGCCTCCTAGAATATGCACAAAACGACAAAAAGGAACACCAAGACTGATCAAACAGGAAAACAAATGTTTTTAGTTGATGCAAGATTGCCAATATCCCAAGATGCTCCTACATCAAATACTATATTATTTTCCATGGACCAGCTAGGACTCGAAAAAAGGTAAATATATTTTCACCTACTTTCTAGTCATTATAGCAGAACTCATTTCATTTTGGCATTGCTTTAGTATTTGCATTGATAGTTTTACATTGCTTGTATATAGCTTTAAGCATTGTTCATTGATTTTTGTACTTGATAATATCATGCTTAGTGTAGAATCAACTGTTTTATACAGCAGTCTCACATCTTAATATTATTTATATCTTCACATGAAATTGCAGTATTCATATAACCTGCTGGTTCAAAACTTTTTTTCTTAGAATTGATATCTTTTATTTCAGCTTTATCATCTCTAGCATAGCTTCTCGAGTTACCATCTTTGTACTTATAAATATTTTAGCTGCACTTGGAGGTATTTAAATAATTTGCAAGTTTCACCATGATTGATTGCTCGGTTGCTTAAAACTATTAAAATAAGAATACTATGTATGTCCCTACAACCTCTTTGTGGATTCCAGAAGGATTAAGCGGTGATAGAACTTGTTTGCTGTTTGAATGAATCCTAGGACTCTCTTAATACAACTTCTGTGTTCTATCATTTCTGTTGTCTGATTAATAACTAGACCAGCTTGTTTGTTGATTATTTCCTTTTCTTGCAACTTTCTTTGTGTAGTTTAAGGAATGTGTTTAGTCTGAGTTGTTTTCTGGTTGTTTCATATTAGCCTTTACTTCTCGTGTGCCTAGTCTAGTTTTTGAAGGCATAACTAAGCACGAGCTATTCTTCTCATTCTTCATCTAGCCTTCCTCTCAACCTTCTTTTTGTTATGATTTGCTTAGAGTTTTTTTTTTTGGTTTTGTTTTGTTTCTGGGTTCTCTTTGTTTTGCTTGGATCATTTTTGTCTTTCTCCTAGCCTATTCATATCCCAAGTGTAATGTAATTGACAGTTGGATTTAATTATGATACATGTCTTTCCTAAAAATGATCATTAGTTTGGTATTTAAAATGTATCAATAGTTATTGTATTCATCAACATTTACAAGAACTGGTAATAAACAAAGGGTCTCACCTTGAATGATAGCCTATACCACATGTTTCTTCTTACAAATTTGAATGTGATACCAAGAGACCATGATCAAGATAAAGTTGATGAATGCATATAGATGACTTTGTAAATGTAAATTGTTTTCTATTACTCTGGCGCTTATAATTTTATTCTCACAGAGACCACAATCAAGTTAACATCTGATGAATGCATGCAGGAAAACTTGTAGACATGGTATTTGTTTGTGTTTTCTTCCTACATGAGAGTCATATTTAATTGTAATAATAGATAGTTTTATCAAAGCGAAGACTTGCCCAAGTATTAAAATTGAACATAGTGCTAATTCAGTAGGAGTTCACTTGTTGAGCAGGGTAAAAGCAGCAAAAGCAATCTACCTCTTTGCAGCAGAAATCAGTTCTTGTGGTAGAGAAGCTGAATTAAAGAGGCAAAAGGCAGTGGAAGATGCAGAAGAATTTTTGAGAAAAGAGAAAGAAAAACCGCGCAAATTTGGTCGTAGTGCAAGTGTGGTATAGTGGTTTAGGGCTGTGGACCTAGGTTCAAGCCCTACTTTGCTCAAAGCTCTATGTACACAACGTAGGAGTTTGCCCCCTGGGTCCAGTGTTCTTTCTTACAAAAATATCACCCAATGGAAATGTATTATTAGCTCATATTGATATAATATTGTATTAATTATAGGCTTTACATTCAATTAGGTCATTGTATAGAGATTTGGCTTTGGCTATATTTGTAGTATCTTTTTTCTGAAAATTTAAAAAACAAATGAATAAGAATTAAATTATTCATTTTATTCTTTTTTTTAAGATAACTGTGTAAAGGTTGTCAAATTCCGAACCTTGTAATTGTTACCAATCTACATGAGCAAAAATGTCATTGTAGCAACCATATATGCATAAAAATAAGGAGACCTGCTGTATGGATTTCTTCAAACAATTTCTAATGTATCAAATCTGTTAACCAATCCTCAATACTTTTGACGGATAGAATGATAGGAATCAAACTGAAATATATCTGCATATATTGCTTTCAGACCCAACAATATAAGCTAGAATTTGAAGCATATTTAAATTCCCAGTGAACTTGTAACATATGCGGCAGATGGCAACAAAATTCATATATGCATTGTGATATTGCAAACTACCTCCAATTACCCTTACACCAGCAAGATAATTTTTTAATTAAAAGAAGGGTAAAAATTTATTCAAGAGCAAGAAAGATACAAAGAAGAAGGACATGGAATTTAAAGAGCCCTGTTGTTGTCCACCAAATGATCTAACAAAGTAGCCATTTCAGGAGGTAATTGCCCTTAATCAACAATATTCCAATCATACATTTGATCAAAAGCCCATTTGGCTAAACAATCAGCAACCCCATTCCACTCTCTAGGAATGTACCTAAAAACAACAAAATCCAGGGAACCACATAACTAAAGAATTTGTCTAATAATTAACTGTAAGTACTAGCCAACACCATTCAACTGCAATCTATTATACAAAGGCACCACCACTTGAAAATCAGACTCATAGATGATCCTTCTCCATGCTAGAACACAACTATGCTGAACAACACACAAGATAGCTAGAGCCTCCATAAGATTATTTGTTTGAAGATCTTTATAAATAGAAAAAATAAATTGGATGTCCCCTGAACTATCATGACCAACCCTACCTGCATGACTAGGATTCCCACATGAAGAACCATCAGTGTTAATTTTGAAAACTCCCTGTGGTGGAGGGGTCTAACAGCCCCCCCATTGATTTTCCGCAGAGGGTGTCTACATCTATTCCTTACAACCTCACTAACATTCTGTGGAGCACCTTCTTGAAGAGGAAAAGTAAGGCGATTACATATAGCAACATCCCCAAGATCCACACCTCCAGAAAAGTCACACTTTGCTAAAATAGTCTCTCGAAGAGAATGAATAATTTTCCACCACAAATTCTCAAATACCATCTTGCTATCTAGAAAAATCTTACAATTCCTCCCCAACCAAATATACCAAATGATAAACGAGGGATCGACAACCCAGACCCCCTGAAGGAAAGAAGTCACAACCAAAAAAAAGTTGTTCACTGCAAGCATGAGCTCCATATCTCCCTCAATTTGCCATGAAGGCCGAATCCAAGCTTCCAGTGCCAATAAAGAGATGTGAATCCCAAGAAATTTGTAGATTAGAGCATGCTTACACCAATATTCAACATCCTCCAAAACAAATTCAGGAGGAATGACTAGAACCGTCTGATCATTGTTTCGCGGAAGACAACCATTCACTTTATTTAATTTTGAACTTGCCCCCACATAAAAGGAGTCAGACATCTTTGCATGCATTCTTGAAGAAGAATCGAGAGATGACCCAACACCAACAACCACCAAACTATTGGAAATTGACTGCTTCTCTATCTGAACAGAAAAAAACCCCAAACATCCTGCAATATTCACAAACACCCTGCAAAGACTCCAAAACACGTGCCAAATATACTCCAACACCCTATGAAGACTCAAAAAACCTGTTGTCTCCCTCCAAAAGGGGACCCCGTCCCCAGAAACCCCCAACACCGAACAAGGAATGCCCCTAATCATAGAAAGCAACAAAAATAATAAGGCCAGGGCAAGTGGGCCCTAGCCCATGTACGTAGTCACCCTGATCACCATCATCACTCCCATCCAAGACGACCAAATATTAATAATTCAACCACACCAACAAGATGATGATATGCACTCCTCTACAATGTTATTTAATGTCCAAAATATGTCCAACAATGAATATTAATGCCCTTTCCTATGCTTTTCAAACTTACCTTTAAACATACCTAGCAAAATTTCAATTCTCATGAACATGGGTTTTGATACGCCACTTCATATCTCTATAATGCTTCATGCCTTTCTCAAAATTTACATGTTGGTTTCCTCATTGAACATTACAACATATTCCTTTGTGATGATTTGATTAACTTTTAATGTTTGAAAAATCAAGATTTCAATGCACAAGTACACAAAATTTGACTTGGTCTGATACCATATTAAAAATTAAGTACAACAAAACAAAAAATGCAAAGAAATTAACTCATGCTTGGACAATAAAATAAAATTCATATTTTAATATGTAAGTATTCATTTTAAATATAATGTATGACCTTTTATAGCCATATTTTTCCCATACAAAAACTAACGTATGAGAATGAATTCTCAACTAATCTAACTACAAACTAATTTATTATGTGTAAACCTTAATGTTTCTCACTCATGCCCTCATAAATATAGCCAAAGATTTGTGACCTTCATTTATGGATCACAACATTTTGGAAGATGGAATGGAGGGATAGATTTATATTTACCCTTGCCCTTGGGGCTTCTCCACTCTTGAGTTTGATTCCCTCAATGATAAAGATGTGGTGGTAAAAAATAGTCCACAGGTTTTTCTAGGATATTTCCAATGTGTTAAGCCTTGATATCCATCTTTTGATCATCGTATAGAGACTTCCACTTCTATTTTCCTTTGGGTTCGTCTACCCTACCCCCCTTCACAATTTTTTGAATTAGAGAGTCTACAAGCAATTGGAAATAGTCTAGGTAAATATTATTGTGCTTTAGAGGAAAGATTAATTATACAAGCTCCAATTGTGCACATTTATTTGTGGAGATAGATCTTTCCAAAGGTCTTCTAGCTGAGATTTCTCTAAAATCGGGGTATAGAAGTTGGAGGCAACTTGTTGGCTATGAAAGAATTGCTTTCAAGTGCACAAAATGCTTCTTAATAGGTCATTTACCTTTTAATGCTCAAAAACAAAATCTCACGATGAAGGTACAAACCCCAAAACTATATCACAAAATCTAATAAATAATTCAATTTCACATAATAAGGAAAGGAAATGAAACATCATCAATATATATAAATTACATATTACATCTCACATGTAAAAGTGACTAGTCAACAATATACAGTACATGGAATATGATATACAAGGATGTGACTTAGGCTCTCAGGCCCATCTTATCACAACAATACAAATCACTGGAGTCTTTAGCCGACACTAACCCCAACGGTCATCCACAAACCAAGAGATGAGAACATTGTTCAAGCACTTTTCTACCCAATTGTGAAATTTATGCTTTTATGGAATTCTTCCCACTCGAAGAATACCCAACTCTGCATGAGAAGCCTAGCAAATTTGAAATGACAGGTAGGATACAATCTAGTGAAACCTGATATATTTACATGCATTTCAAATATGAACATGCTATTTCCTACTATCAAAATATGGTAGAGTAAATAAACAATAAATAAATAATCATTTATATCAATTATACACATAGCTTTGACCAAAGCAATTCAAACAATAAATTAGTAGGTAGATCCTAAAAATATCTACTCTTCTCTATTAGCTCATATTCAACACCCGTCTTGGAAAATAAAGCTATTTCACATAGAAAAGAAAACTACTTTCCTTTGTCAAAGATGTCTCAAAACACATATTCATGTGCTAAATCATAAAAATAACTCGTTATCCTTTTCATACAAAAATGATAAACATCTATTGACACAAGAGGGTACTCCCCTCCGGCTACAAACACTAGACTCGAATACAAATACTTGTAGAGACTCTCTTTTCCAAATCGACACTCAAACTGTAGCAAATAAAAATAATTTTTTATTTATTACAAACTATCCTTTCAATCTTAGTCACAGGGTTCGCCGAACTTTCCGTATGAAGTTTGAAATTCGTCAAACTTTTATAAAATCTGAAAAATTCGCTCAAGTTCGCCCTAACGTTTGTACGGAAGAAGGCTCACACATTTTTTATTGAATTATTTTAAAAAAATACACATTTTCGTGCAGGAGGATTGAAGCTCGAATAGAAGCCTGAGCGGATACAAAGTCCATCACCCCTTAAATACGATGCAAACGATGGAAATGAATTCCATCTCGACCTCGTTCTCTTGACGTGGTTGTAGTTTTGCGAAATCAATGACGAAAGAAATGGATCCTAAAGTCACGGACAAACGGAAGGAGGGATCGCGAGATGCCTCCCAATGATATTTTAAAATATTTAAATTGATTCTAAATTAACAAATTAATCATTTAATATATGAAACTTGACATATTTATTATTTATATACTTAATAAATTAAAAGTATAATTTTGAACTATATATAATAGTATTTTAAAATTTATTTGAATTTTTTCAAATTTAATAATATTTCTATTTTATTTTAATAATTTCTATTTTTAATAAGTGTAAAATAAATTATATTAGTTTTAAATTTAATATGATATTATATTATTTTAACACAATAAATTTGGCCCACCGCGATGCCTCCCGCCGCACCTGCTGCCGCGTTTAGGGCTCAAGCTGTCGTCTTCGCAGCTTCTGCTGGTTGTTGGCAGTCTTCTCCCTCCCGTGGCCAGTCTTGTGTTGCTGCTGCAGCGGGACTGTTTCCTGCCGTTGACATTGCTGTGGGGTTTAGGGCTCCTCCCGCTGTTTCCACGCCCGCTGTAGGAGCTTGGCTTCCTGCAGATGATATTGCTTCGGCCGATGGCGCTGTGCCTCTTGCTTCAGGCGCTGGTGGTGTGGGAGTTACACATGAAGCGTCTGGTGTGGATAAGGGTCCCCGTGTGGTATTTGTTGAGCCCCCTGAAGCTGCTAGGGTTGAAGCTGTGATGAAAATGAGGGGCCTGTGTCTGTTTCTTTCCCTATCTCCATTATTGTTGATGAGGATGTGGAGGAGGCCATTGCCCACAATATCTCTATTTTTTTTAAACATGCTTTGATTTGCAGGTTCAAAGGGTTCTAGCCTAGTCTCCCGAAACTTCATGAGTGGATTTCTACTCATTGGGAGCCTGTCCTTAAGGGTATTGTGCACATCTATCCCTTGGCTAAGGGGTTTTTTATGGCAAAATTTGAAGATGTTGCGGACATAAACAATATGCTGTGCGAAATTTTTTTTAGTTGGGAGGAAAGATTTATGCTCATGGTTAAGCCCTGGCATATTGATTTTGACCCCATGTCGGAATCCTTCATCCGGTTTCCCATTTGGGTTCGTCTTTCTAATCTTCCTCTGCATCTTTGGATCGACTCTTTGTTTGAGGGGATTGGTAATGGTCTAGGGGAGTTCTTACTAGTGGATGGTGATTCGTCAGATATTCTCCACTCTACTTATGCTCGCATTCTTGTTGACATTGATCCTTCTAAGGGTCTTCCTGCAGAGATAGTGATCAACTCCTCTAAAGGAAAATGGATCCAGTCTCTATATTATGAAGGGACTCCCTTCAGATGCAGAAGGTGCTTTAAAACAAGGCATCTGGCTGCTCATTGTGGATTGGGTAAAAAGAAAACTATGGCTTCCTGGTGGAATGGTGCGTCATCTCAACACTACTTGGTGGAGAAGAAACCTGTTTCGCCAAAAAAAATTTCTCAGGTGGTTGCGTAGGTCCCCTCTGCTCCCCTCTGCTGGTTTGGTGGGGGATCCTGTGTGCTCTCCTGTGATTACCTCTCTTGCTATCCCGCTTCCTGGTTTGGTGGGGGATGCAGTGTCCCTGGATTCCCCTGGTGTTGTAGGAGTAGTGGCTTCTACAAGCTCTGCGGATGATCCTCCTATAGGTTCTACTTGTATTTTGACTACCTCTGTGGGTGGCTTGGTATGCTCTGGTTTGACTGATGAACCTATGCGGAGGTAGGAAGAGGTAGCTAGAGCTGAAGAGGGCTGGGTAACTGTTAAAGGAAAAAATTTAAGATGCCCTCCTCTTTTGATATGACTCTTCGTTCCCATCAGAAGGGTGCTAAAGATAAAAACTAGTCTTGGTTTTGTCTTTAGCGTGGGTTTGCATGAAGGTTGCTTCATGTTTTGTTTCATTTTGGTTGTGGGAGCTTGTTGTAAAACCCTCATTGTGGCCTTGATCCGTTTTGTTAATGAGGGCTTTTTTGAATATCTTTTGAGAAAACTTTGTACAGGGTTTTAGGGTCCCTTCAAAACCTGTATTTACCTTAATCAAAAACACATAATAAATTTGAATATTTGTTTTATAATAATATAATTTTAGATCTATTTAGCATGGTTAACTATTTTTACAATTTAATGAGTTTATTATTTATATTTTTTTTAAAATTTAATTTATATAAGGCAAGTTTAATGTCGAATTATTTTTGAATTTTTTACCCCTACCGGAATTTTATTGGCGCCGGACTCAAACTTGAATTCAAGCCTTGTGACTTAGCTTTTAATGGACTCTCTCATCCTCTATGTTCTTCTATGTGAATTCCCACACAATATTTTTTGATTAATAATAATATAATATATATGTTATATTATTATTAATCATATGAAATTTAATATTCAATATTAAATTATTATATTATTCTTAATTAATAATTGATTGATGAAACATTATAAGATTGATTAAACTATAATTATTGGGAAGAGACATGTCTCTCCTAGCCTCATTCCCGATATAAATGAAAGAGAGATTGTAGCATTTGGAAAACAAATACAACATAGAGTGCTATTACATTTGCAACTATCCTAAAACTTAACATGGTATCAAAGTCATACTGCAAATGTAAGACAGTAGTTTTTTGATGGTGAATGTGTGACTGTCTCAGAAACTACAGTCTTAGTACAGGGACCATATCTCACAAATCCACTGTTGGATTTTTCAAAATTTAGAAAAATCTCACTAGAGCGATTGGAGAAAAAGTGTGGGGTTCAAAAGTTATGATGGACTGTGTACGGGTCTATGTGAAATTCCTGAAAGTGTCTTTCATTAAAGAGATATATTAATTTGTTATGATCGTGGTCAAGCATTAACACAAAAGAATGTATTCAAGGAAGTGTGTCTCTTTCTAGAAAGAAATAATTAATTATAGAGTATCACCTCTCTTGGAGCAATCAAGTCATTTCACAAGAAGACATGAGTATTGTTCAACGATATAAGAGTGGGAATTGTACATGGTGGGGGGAATAATAACCAATGTTACATTTCCATTTGAACCATCCTTAGTGGAGAGAGAAAATGGTGATCATCCACTCTAGGCTATCGCTATGCATGAAGGTCGTCGACATGACTAGCACGAACACCATTATGATCTCCTGCAACGTGTCTGCCACAAACAACTTCAAATTTTGATGAGAGTTGATATTTCCTATATGGGCTCACCTTACAAAAGGAAATATTTGAAACTTAAGATAAGTATTCCATGTTTTATTAATGCACATGAATTAGTGAGTTTGAAATTTATGCTATAATAT
>MU225169.1:517668-534514 GCA_018584345.1 Thuja plicata | reverse complement strand
TGTACATCATGAGGAAGTGACGACTTCCAAATGATTATCACTTGTATTTGTAAGAGTTATTGAAAGGTGATGATCTTACAATAACTTGACCTTCTATTGTGATAGACATCGTGTGATGGCTGAAACACATCACAATAGATGATTTCCTGCATGGTGGATTCAGTTCCTTAAACAAACCATTGACCTTCTATTGTGATAGACATCTTGTGATGGCTGAAACAAATCATAATAGATAGAACTTGTGAATAGAATTGCCGATTGAGGCAATCCACATTAAAGCTTGAGAAGCTTGTGGATAGAATCGCCGATTGAGGCAATCCACCCAGGAACTTGTGGATAGAATCGCTGATGGAGGCAATCCACTCTAAAGCTCGTGATTTTGTGGATAGAATCGCTGATGGAGACAATCCACTCTAAAGCTCGTGAGTTTGTGGTTGTACACCCTTCCTTGCAATACCCTTCATTTGAGTCATTCCCACGACACTGGTTAGGGAGCACTACTACATCCCCCCTATTTTGGAAGAGGCCAATAACACCCTCCTGAATTTTATTAATATCCAAAACTCGGGATGTTTCACACAATTTCACTTCAGAAGGTAAATTAAGACAAAGATCATCCACAACTAAGTGTTCATGAGATATATCTTAGGAGTTTTCTCCAGCCCCATCCAAAATGGAGGGGGGGGGGTATGTTGTCCACTACCCACTAGTGTGGTCTTGAATCTTAATGGGGAGTTGTCAGCATGAGTAGTAGAGGGGACATCACTGAATTTACTAAGCCTACAATTGAATATTTCTTGGTATACCTTGGCCTCAATTCTAGGTCTTATATTAGAGAATTTCTTTATTTTTTCAACAGCCATTTGTTGAGCATTCATGGTTCTACATGTAGGAGCATTTTTCTTAGATTCCACATCCTTCCCGGGAAAGGGCACATATGAGTGTATAGGTAAAGCCTCTTTAGAAGATGTTTGAAATTCTTTCAACAAATTATTAAGCACTTCCTCCACATTATTTTCTCCCAAAGTAGTTTGAGGAAAGCTGTCAGGTGTAGTATTAATTGGTTGCCCAGGGTCAGCAGAGGGAGCTTGTATACCAGACTGGACATTATCAACATGATTAAGAGAGTCTTTTGCATTATTAACAGGATTAGGAGGTTCCTTTTCCTTAGGATTGGCACGAGTTCTATCCTTTTTTGGTTTATTCTTGAGTATGGGACAATTGTTACGCATATGCCCCTCTTTTCTGTAGAGAAAGCAAGAGTTAATGCCCCCAAGGAACTCAATTGGGCAAACAATTTGAACTTCATCCATTTCAACACATATACAACTAGGCAGATTGATACGAGGTTTTACGGCTACGAGTAGCCCATCATCCATATGAGGGAGGAGAACATATAAGTTATCCATCCTCAATATGTTACCAACTAATTCCAAGGTTTTGGGAAAGACATTTCATAGAACAGAAGGAACATTTTTTTACTGTGATTCGCTTGGGGCACGAAAGTGTAGCAATCTCTTGGTAGTTTTCTTTAGGGGTTCAGTCAATGGACGTAAAACAACCTCCACCAATATTCTAGAACTCCTTGAGGGCTTCTTTCTAACTCTTGGAATCATTAAAGAAAATAATAAAAAGGCCTCTTTGCAACATTCTACAAAACAAGAATCGAAGCCCTAGTTTTTTTCCCCAAACAAAGTGAAGCCAATTATTCATGAAAATCCTAGAGGGGAGACAATTAAGGTCCAAAATGGCCAAAAAAGAGCAATGTCTTTTAATCTACTACACTCATTCTGCAGAACCCTGGACATATCAGAGTTAGGAATGATAAAAAAGGGTGGTAGAAGTAGAATCCTTACCTGGTCTTCCACCATCCTCTCTCCCTTCTAAATCTCTTGCACTCGTCGTGATGAACTTCACACTAGGGTTGCAACTTTCCTCTGATTGCACAACGTCCTAGAATAATTTGACACCGTTGGAAGAGGGCTCGACAACATTCGAGGCAAGAGACTTACCATTTGATAAAGATCCCATGTCCAATGAAGGTACATAGATAGAAAATGCGGCCCTTAGAGGAGGCTAGGGCCTCGTGTGCAAGGCTGACCTTCATCGAGAAGCCGAGGAAAAAAAACCAAGTTGCAGAGTCCCCAGTTCTCACACCTTGTCTTGATTCTAAACAATTATATTTATAATAATACATGTATTGTTTATTAGATTAGAGTTTAATATATTTATTATTTTATATTATTTAATATTAAATTAAGATTATTTATCAATTATCATGTGTTGTGGGGGGAGACTTGACCTTATGACTTTTATCTACTACATGCATGTAGAAAATATAATATTTTAAGATAATTATATAAATAAATTTAAAATATATAATTTAACAGAACTATAAAATAAAATTTTAGAAAGAATAATGTAAAAGATATAAGACAATTATATTTATGTCCATAATTTCCAAAAACTCAATCCTCATTAAATACATTTAATCAAACTAACATTTCTTTTTTTGTTTAAAGTTATAAATATATAATATTTTAAAATAATCACAATTAAATTTATAGTACATTTTTAATATTTTTTAAATGATAAAATTTTTAACTTTCTTAAAACTCATAATGCAAGTTTGAGTTTTAAATATCAAGTTTTCATGTTTTCTCTATCACCCTCGACTCCTATTACTATACTCGAAAGCACACTATATTATCCTTGGATAATAAGGTGTGATAAGACTTGTTACTAGACTCATTATCGCCATTCTCTTGGTGATGACACACGAAGACTATAACACATTAATGTCATAAATTTTTTAAAAATCAATGAACTCTTGAGACCTAAAACACAATTTGACTCTAGGTACAACACCCCTCCACTACCATAATCAATAAGACCACAAATAGAAGACCTAAGCATTCAACCAACACTATAACTATATATATATATATATATATTTTTTTTTTTAACACATTTTCTTTTTTAAAGACAAACGGGTGATTATCCATTCTTCAGCTTTCAACTGCTGGTCCCTCTCGTCGCGTCATCATCAAAGATAAAGTCATTTTTTGCTAGTTAGTTAAAAAAGCAAGGAAGTATCCGCGTTCTTCCGGCGGCAGTTTCCATCAGTATATTGGATGTACATGACTATTAGTTTCTGAATTTTAATTAGTTATTATGTGCTGTGATGCGTGAAAGAATTTGTTTGGAGTAAAACAGTTTAAATATAGAAAGGAAATGTCCGTTTGGAATTTTTTAATACCAACATTTTGTTTTCATTCTTTTGGCTTGGCTTCAAATTTGAGGAACTTGAATTGACAAAAAGAAAAAACCGGAATTTTAGAGGTCGTTTCGTTTGTCATACTTCTGTTATGAGATTGGAAGATTAGTTACGAAGATTTGAGATAAAACTTTTCTATGAAATTATCTCCAGATGAATATTGACAGAGTAACACCCAGTGAGACATTCTGGTAGCAGATGCGTATCCGATCATAATCTGTTTTGGAAAAAGACCGATTGTGGAGGATCCAGCATTAATGAAATCATTTACTGTGCTTTGTTAGGAACTTATTTACTGGGTACTGAGTTTGCAGAGTCAAATTGTTGTGTACAGTATGCTGGTAGCTGAAAATCCAGTATACACCTGTCAAAAGCCTAGCAGATATACCTTTTTCATGGATTTTTATATAAATTGAGTCAAAGGGGGCTAATTTTAAATATATAACAGAAAGAAAGTTTTAATAAGACTACGAATTTTAAGGTTGAATTATCACAATTTGTTGGATCTGTCAAGTTTGGCACCTGAAATTTCAGTCTTGAATTACATGACTCATCAGATCAGTTGGTAATCTGAAAATTTTGAATTGGACGTTAGAGCTAATTAGAGCTTCTGGGTGGCTAAATTTGCACAGACAAATTGTTGGGTTTGACTTTTGTTGCTGATCAGAGACGGTGGATAGTTGAATACCCAAGGTGATTGTAACGGCTGATTAGAGTATCTGAAGGTCCAGAGTTGAATTAAAGGGTTAATTAGGGCAGTTGAGTATTTAGGCATCTGTTAAAATGAGTGCAGCAGCCGCCAAAAAAGGGGTTGGAATATTGAAGAGCAGCTTTGCAGTTCTTTCTAGTGGATTTAATAAAGCCAAGAAGGAGTATGCAAGCAGTCATGAGGCTTCTGTGCTAGCAGAGATTAGGCAAAATGGTCTCAGCCCTTCTGATCTTATTTTCCAAGGTGGGGTGTTTAATAATTCTTGACACTAGAATTTTGAAAATTAGGTTCACTCCACTCTCTTCTTTAATCGTTGTTGAAGTTTTGATTCTTGGGCCTTGAACTGTTGGAGTTATTGCACCGTTGAGTGTGATCGGAAACGTCGATTGCCAATATACATGTTAAAACCAAAAGTTAACATACACCAGGTCTATATATATTCAAGCATATTATAGAAGCCTTTAGAGATTTCCTTCAGTTGAGGAAACAACACGATTTCTTATTACTTCTTTGACCAGAATAGCCAGGGGTTTCCAAATTCTGAAACTTTTTTCTTGAGAAATCTGCTTTTCTCAGGCCAATTTTGGCCTAAGAAAAATGGCCAACCAAGCTGCAGAAAACATAAAAAGTGATCAGAAAACTAATTCTTTCCATTATTCACCAATCATTTCTTTTTTAACACCTGTCCACAGTTTTCTTTATTTACATTTTTATACTAATGTTTTGACTAAAGGGAATATGGTGAAACTCAAAGTGTGTTGCCAATTAAGGTAATTGTCCTGTGATAACACTGTTTGTTTTCTGTTAGCCCATAACGATCAATCTGAATAATGATATATCTTTATAATTGTCGAATATTGAATGCTTTCTATTTATAAATCTATATCAATGATAATTTTTTAATATATATGAAATATTGAGTGTAACCTTGATTGTTCTGTTCTATTTGCTATCCTGTTTTCCTTTCAGTTCCTGTTTCACATTATTGGTAAATAGCTAATTATTAAGATATCTATTTCGGTTTACGAACAGCACTCCAGAGATTATACTTTTTGTACTTGGCTGGATACAAGCATGAGTTAGTTGCCGCGTCTCAGTTGGCTGGCAAGCGCCTGGTAAGTGATCTGAATTTTCGTGCTTTTATGTTTTGAACAGCCTTATATATCAAGAACAGAAAATAATGGTTGGTCCTGAATGTTTCAAGAGGGTAATCTTTTGTTTGAAACTTTTTGCAGACAGACAGCGAGAAGAGTACTGCACCTTTGGATGTGGTTTCATTGCTGGGAAACTCAGTGTCCAATGAATGCAAGAAATATGGAAACTTTGAGAAAGGGAAATTTAATCAGAGTATGCAAGATATTCTGAACAAGTCCAAAGTTTCAAAAGACCACTTTGACAGGGATTCCATCGCTCACGATATTTATTATGCAGTCCTGTTTACTGTTGAGGTAGTTAGACTCACTTTGATTTCAGGTTGCCCGAAAGATTAGATGTTTTATCTAAGAGCATGCCTACTTTGATACAATATTCCTTTAGCTATAAAGCAAACTCTTCACCTATTTTCTGGAACGCTGAATTATATGAATTTAACTCCATCATTTTACGCAAGCCACATTTGTGTTATTCTGGGTGATTATGGCAATAGGTGCACCCTTTTACTGCTAGGATACTAGGATATATTCTTACAAACTGTTTAGCACTGCATTTTATTCACTGATACATTCATGTGCTAATCATGTCGTTGTTTGTAACAATTATGTAGAGTTGTGTTCTAAATTTTGATTTATATTGGCTTAGTCAATGGTGAATATTTAAAAAAATTCAAAAGACAAAACTTCTGAATTGTCAGTTTAAAATATGTGTTATTTTACCCACAATTGAGAGATTGTGAGTGGCTAATATTATCAGGATTCACACTCATAATATTTGATTTGGGCTTTTGAGAAATTGCAAAAAAAAGCACTTAAATTCTTATGTTATCTTGTAACAAGAAATTTTGAAAAGATAACCTTGTGACATATTTCGTCATTCTGGACAAACAAAATAGGTTGAATAACCCCCATTCACCTGCATGTCAACTGATACCAAGAGAATTATTTAAGCGTTCAAAGAATACATCATGTCGTTGCTAGTGATTCCAGGCGCTAAATATATCAGTATGTATTTTTCTGGTAACATATGGAGTGGTCTTATGGAATTTTATGATGTGTTTGTCAGAACTATGGATCTCATTGGCAGTCGTTAGAAAAGACATTCAGGGATGGTGCATCTCAAGTAATTGCAGCTGCAGTGCATGTGACTGATCGCAAAACTGATCCCAGGTAATGTTCCAAAATTTTCAATGCATAAACTTGAGGTTTGCAATAAAGGATTTTGTAATTTAAAGCTTTAATCTATTTCATAGAAATTTAAGGTTGCACACATGTAATGTCTACATCTTTAAGAACATCAACATATTTTTAATTTTTCTTTACATTCTCATTTGCTAATGTGCATTCTTTATAAAACCCTTCTTATGTTTATTTTGTAGTTCATGTTGCTAACACATTAATCTTGCTCAGTGTATTTAGTTCACAATGTCACCTCAGTAAAAATAACCGGTAATCTTTTAGCCCTATAGTCTGTCTATTCTAAAAAGTCTACAAGCTTAAAAAATAAAAATTCAGTTAGGTTAGAATCCTGAGGGACATAGGTAACTGGAAAAATCATCCTCTTGTTGGTTTCCACAAGGGTAACCTCATACATTAAGTTGGTGCCTGGCTGGCTGGTAACCGAGAAACCAGCATTTGTATATTTTATTATTTGGATTTATCTTAGGATGTGGACTATGGGAAGATCAGATTCTTTTTTCTACCAAAATAAAATTTGGTTAAATGGGCTGTGGCTAAGATACATTTTTCTTCAGTCTTGAGTTTGGATTGACACGAGCTTGCTGGAAGCAGGCGTAGGGTATGGACATCCTTCAAAGCATAAAGGATAGAGGAATTTCATCAAATGAGAAGTTGGTTCAGTTCTTTGGGGGATGGGATTGTAGGTATTAAGGATGGCATTTTGACTGAGTGAGGAGAGGTGTCTGAGAACACACAGAGCTATGGCAACGCCTCTGGGGCTCACATGTGCTGTACAATTATTTGTTGTGATGGTATGTATGAAAGCTCAGATAGGAGCTCACAGTTTCCAGCAATAGTGGCTTTGGGGGCTTGACCATTGATCTTAAGCAGCAACGATCGTAAGTTTGCAAGATATGAGCTCAAAGTCATCCGTCCTTTGCATAATGTGTGTGGTTGTGCTCTCACTCATTGAGATTATGTGTGCTCTTTGGCGTTGTGAGACTGATAGGTTTGGGGTCGTATAGAGGCATACTTGAGATATTAATTTATTAGTTTTTATGTGTTTGTCCCAACATAGAATTTCTATCACGTTGGCTTAAATTGCCCATTTATTTGTCCACATCTTCCTGCCATTGTTCACTTCCAGCTTGGGCCCAAATTCCACAGGTGAAGTCATATTTCTCTTGATTGTCTTTTCTTCCAAAACAAGGCAGCATAGCAGAAAATCTAGGAAGGGATTGCAGTCATTCAGCATTCTCCTACTTGATTTTGTATATATTAAATGAGCAGAAGATTTTCTTGGGAAACACAAGGATTCTGGTCTTTTACAATTGAGCAGTGCTGAGGACAACATCTACATGGAGGGTCATGTTATGTTGTTGAGAATGATATTGAAAATAAAGTTGTGTTTGATTCACGAAATTACTTTTCAATTGTTGAGCGAAGGTGATTTGCGTTGGATCTATAAACTGGATTTTAGATACAGTCCGTAATGTATGTTGGTATAGTACATACATTTTTAAGCTAGTAAATACTTTATAATCTTATGTATAAGGCTGTTTGTAAGAACCCCTGCCAGGATATTAGGTTCCAACTTGAAATTTTTCAAATTTAATATATAGGCATTTTGTCAAACAGTTGGTAGAATCATCATAAGCTTGCTCTTCAATGTATTTTGGTGTCAAAACCCTTGAATCATATGGTATCATGAAATAATGGCCTTGATTTGAAAATTTATGGTCATTGTGCTTTCCATGAATGGTTCTTTTCCTAAACAGATTACTTTCTAAATCAAATAAACTGAAGCTATTAGGAACACTCTTCTCCATAGGTTCTGTTTGGAAGTCAAACTGATATACATTTGACATTGGAAATTCTTTCTCAACAACTGATTTATCATTGCCGAAGTGATGTAAGAATTCTTTGCTATATGCTTATTTAAAAACTTCAACATACCCAACTTTGTGTAATTTCAATCTTCCTCCACACTCTATCATCACGATTGCTTTCTCTTGAAGTTTGGAACCTTGTTGCCTAAAAACTTTCTTTTCATGGTTCATGTGAGCAACATTTTCCTTAATTTTCTGTATGTGTTCTTTTGCTTGAGTAGCTATCAACTTGGCTTCCTTGGCCCTCCTTAGCCATTCATCACACATTTCCTGCTTCCTCACTACATCTTTTGTGCATTGTCAGTAATGCAATTAGTTCCTTTCCTTCCCTGTGAATGCAAGGCTCATTTAAAAATAATGAATTGCTATAGCAGACAAATCAAAATAAAAAATTCCTCATACCTTCCAATGTCGTCATAGGGGCCATTAGTTTCATTTATTTCACTGGATTGATCTGAATTTGTAGCCAAGGCTGCTGTTATGAAAGTACCATCTAGCTCAATCCCCTCATTTGTAGCTTCAAATCCTTCAATAAAATCACTTTGGATCTGGGTCATGCATACCTCTTGCAATAAGGCATTTTCTCCTTTATGGGTGACTTCTTCAGGTGTTCCATGTTAATGTTTGTAGCTGCAGGAGACATTTTTCTTACTTGAGATGAATACTTCACCTGCAAGGTTGTGTGTATATGATGCTGTTGAAGAACTTCACCTTATGTAGAGTCTCTGTTTTATGTTCGATTCTTTCATATCGCTGTTCCTCATTCTTTTGTGTCATTACCGTTATGGAAATAATATATAAATTCATCCTTAGTTTATGAATCGGTTCCTTTCGGCACTCTGTTGATGTGAGTTTTGTTCCACCGCAACATGCAGAATCAAATATCCAATGTTTCAAGGTGAAACATCGACTACTCAACCCTCTCTTGATATAAGGTTGTCTGTCATGCTAAGCTTGCAAAGTAAGTTCATGAAATGACTTTAAGGTTCTTTTAATTGTGGATACTCGCTCAACGAAATAATGTGATTTGCTGGCAATCACTTAGGGGGACTTACACTATTCATTCTATGTTACCGGATTCCTCTGTTGAGGCCCGGATCCTGGTTTTGGTTCTTCCCGGATCCTGGTTCCTCCCGGATTCCTCCAGGGTTCTGGAATGGAGAACTCGGATTCCATTCCAGAACCCTGGAGGAATCCGGGTGGATCCATAGGAATCCAGAAGGATCCGCTGGAATCCAAAATCTAGGCATCCAAAAATAGGCCCACATTGACTTTTATTTTTTATTTTTAATAAATAAAGTCAAACTAAACCTAATTTGACCCTTCTAAACCTTAATTTGACCCTTTTATGCTTGTGATTTAAATTTTCAGCATGTAATGACAATTTGAGACTTTTGCAAAGTATGAATATGCTATAATCATATACTGACAATTATGGATTTATCATTTTATCATTATGTCATATGAGAATCACGCTTCTAACTTCTTATTATTATCATTATATGTTTCAACTTTGAAGTTTTGAACTAATGATGAATGAGCATTGACATGTTAAATGTATGGAATCTATGAATATACATACATATATAAATATATAATATATATATATATATATATATTTTAAAAATGTCTATATATATACCTGCGGAACCAGGATCCGGCCCAAAAAATATTTTGCCGAATCCCCGAACCCGAACCCGAACCAGAATCCAAACCAGAACCAGGATCGGCTACTTAGTATTCATTCAATGGATATCAACTCTTGCACCTCTAATGATCTGGACTTACAATGTGCAATGAAAATATAGCTTCTCTCAGACTTCCATTTCAACAACTCAAACTTGCTAACTTAGGCTTAACTTCTACTCCTACTCCTAACTACTCCTAACTAGGAATGTAAGGAATCATGGATGGCTTGGACTCTACCGAGTGGAATCTTGTCAGCGACCTCAACCTCACCTAGTGCAAGCTTCTAAAGTTCTCAAATGGTTTTAAAGTTCTCAAATGGTTTTCATATCAACACCTTCTCCCTAATCCAACTTGGAAGTACAAACTAAGGATCCAATGCCGATTGAACTTAAGTGCAATGACTAGCTTACCACACAAGGCTTCCTCATTATCAGCAAGGAGGCTAGTGGCCTAATATACTTGAGTCAAACAAGCAAACATCCATAATTACTTTCATCCAACTAACTACTTCAACATGAAAAGAAATCTACTCCAAGTGAAAGATTGAAGAAACAATGAAATACTCCAAACATCACATACATTCACCATGAAAACCGACAATGAAAGAAAGAATAATTTTGGTAGTATTACATCAACAATTTGATCAAGTCTTCCTTGGCTAGCTAACCAACTTCCCCTTTACAAATGAGAAGGCCTTGGCCTTTTATAGATGTTCAATTACAACGAAGGGCCAAGATTCATTTGAAATCAAGGGTCGAGATTCAATCCTATAAACCCTAATTAGGGTTGCCAATTTTTCAACCAATTACAAGAGGGCACCAAATCATGGGCCAATAAGAAAATTGCAAAGATTTCTCAACCAATGAGAAAATAGTACACTTGGCGTGCTGGATTGCTTGTGTTTGAAATCTGAAATTTCTAATTGGAGGAGACAAGTAGGTGCCACCTCATCATCCTTATCTTGTAGCTCTGATTGATCTTGGTGGAGAGAAAATATCTCTTGATACTCAACATTTCTAACTTTGATTAACTCTTCTGAAACTATCAAATTCTTGAGGATTGATGGGATGACATGTTCCCAAATTGCTTTGTCCTCTCAACTCTTCCATCTTTGTCCTTGGAAATCTTCTCCTTGCCATGATTTGGATTGACATCCTTGAACTTGAAAATGCCTTCAAGTGCTTGGACTTGTCCCTCTGATCTCGATCTTGAATCCCAACTTGATCTCAATTCGAATAGCCTTGATGTCTTGTCCTTCGGTAACTTGCTGTGAACTTCCTTCCCACTTGTGATCTTTGAACTTGAGCCTTGGGGCATCCCTTTGTTCACCTCCTTGAATTCTGATTTCTTGACTTGAATATTCATCTCATTTGGTTCTTTGATCTTCTAAGTTGTTCCCAGATTTGCTCTCCAAGGAAAGTAGCTTCCCATGAAATTGTTGCCAAGAGTTCCAAGATGCCATCCAAGGAAAATAGTTTCTTTCCCCACCTTTCACTTTGGCTGTCTTTTCTTTCCCTCGGGGAGTCCTTGAACTTGAAACCTAGAGCATCCTCTTGGAGTTTCAAACATTTCCTTGCCCTGCAAAACATCAAGGAAACATACCCTTAGTTACCCATGTTCAAGATACCACAAAAAAACTTTGAGAAATAAGAATTAGGAAGCAAAATCTTTGGAGGATGCCAACGAAGTTGTATGAAAACTTTAAACATGAAGCTATTTCCAGATTTCCACACATCTCTCTACCATGAATTACCTTTCGAAGATCTAAAGATTTAATCCACTAGCCATGATTATCAATTCTCAGATTATGACAAGATTTCAAATTCTGATTATTTCCTTAATTAAACATCCTTTAAAGATCCAAAACCTGAGAAAGGAAAACTAAGGAAGATGGGGCTTGGTCTCGCTTGGAAATCAAATCAAATCTGCCATCCTTACTACCCTTCTACAACTTGGAAAGAAAATCAGTCCTAATCAAACCTGGAACTTCCCCATAATTCTGAGATTTTGACGCTTGAAGTGAATATCAGAATTATAAATTTAGAGTTTGATTGCATTGAAATTACATCTCTTTAGAACAAGAACTAAGATTTTGATTCACTAGAGTGAAAAGAAAAGGAGAGCAAGGGAAAGAGCTTAAAAAACACCCCATACCTATATCCGCAATCTTTCACCAAAGACAAAATTCGAAAGCAATCAAAACCCCACCTTACTGAAAAATCTAAGATTTCACAACCAGCAAGCTCCCTTCTTGCATAAATGATATTCAAATTTGTTCCTCACTTTGAAGAAGTTGGGAGAATGAATGGAAAGAAGATCTTCAACAAGCTTTGCTTCCCAAAAACAAATTTCAAAATAATTAAGTCGGCCCTGCTCTGCTGAGAAAGAAATCGCATGTCAAATGGTGTCTAAATGATCTCCAACTCCTTCCTTATATACGCTTTGCAATACCATTCCCCTTTGAGGCCGACTTGCATGCATTGGAGAATGAAAAACAAATAAAAGAAACCACCCTAAAGGCCGACTGGTTTCATTTAGTTTCTTACTGTTTGTTACTGTTGTTTAGGGGAATGCACTATGACAGGGCCGACTTGCATTGGAATCAATGTTAAGAGCATGGCGGAATTGTCCTATCCATGGGACAATTCCGCCCAAGGGAAACATGGAGAGCTCCCCTACCTTGGACCAAAATCTTCCCAATAAAACACCCAAACACTTCGCCATCCTAGCACTTCGGTCAAAATCATATGAAGGGGGTAGAGCGGAATTTCCAAAGATACAGGACAACCAGTCCTATGACTGGGTGGAATCCACCCAGTCATGGGACACATGTGAATTATTAATGATTCCAGCTTGCAAACTTCCAAAGATCAACACTTGCTCGAGCATCCCACAGCTTCCTTGGCAAAACTGTCTATTACAAACGACTTAGAACGAAAAAAGCTTGGAGAAGGGGGAAAGAGGAGATCAGCTCCTTGGTAGAATTGTCCTATCCATGGGACAATTCCGCCCAAGAGGGATAAGACAATGCTATTGAAACAACACCCCCTTTCACCCGAAATGACTTCAAGTTCTTCAAAAAAACATCTCCCACACACCAAGGAAATCGTCGAGCAAGAGGAAGAGGGAGTGGAATTTTAAGGTGTATAGGACAAGCCCCTGTCCTGTGGGAGGTCAGAATCCGCCCTGACATGGGACAAAGTAGACTTACACTTGCATACTTAGCCAATTTTTTTAGTTCGGGGGCGGGAGAATTTATACAAATATAACATTTAAGTATAAGTCTGAACTTTAAGTTATATTTGAATAAATACCTTTCAGGATGTTTGAGATAGGTTTCGGCTTCATAGAAGTTAAGGTGCAGATTCTAGATTTTGGGGGTTTTTAAAAAATTTCAAGACTTAGCCAAATTTTAGGATTCAGCATGCCTTCAGCAAAGCTACCTCCCACAATCTATTTCGACTTTCTAAGATCAAATCGAAGCTGGAGCAAGGATTCTCAAAGGGTTTAAACTTGTTTCATCACAAATCCTTTGGTTTTGATCCCATCTTCCCGAAAGATTTAGCACAACTCTTGCCCATGTTCTAGATAGACTTGACTTCCTAGCAGGCCAAAATTGCCCAAAACCAACTCTCGAACTTCACTTGCCGGACCTAAGGATTTGAAAACTACTATCGACAAAGACAACTTAAGACCACTACTATTGCTTGCAAAAGAGGGTGGTCCCCATTTGCAATGGGGCGATGGTGTAAAAACCTCACAACACACTCAAGATCATTTATGTGGCCCGAGATATTTCTTTTGGTATTTCCATTGATTCATGTATAATGAGAAGATGGAATGGTTTGGGTCTTCACATTTGGCTGATTGTGCCTTTCAGCAGTTTTCCTTTCTTTTGTCTACCTTCATATCGTATCCATTATTATTCTTATCTAACGTGGCTGTTGCGGTTTTTTATATGGAACCAATCATCATTGTGGAGGTTCCCGTCATTGTTGACGGTGATTAAAAGACATGTAGCATCGAAAGATTGTGAAATGACATTTTTGTTATTAGTGTTGTCGGTTCATGTTTTCGATGATTGAAGAGGAAAAGACTTTAATTTTCGTGGTCTTTTGATATTCTCGTGCTTGAGCAGATTCTGTAGTTTTTATGATACGGTTTTGAGGAATGAGAATTATCATTCAAGTTGGTTATGCAGACATTTGTAACTTAAGATTATTCTCTGTAATTATCGTGTGTGAATTTTCTTGATGTGTATTGCATCAATGATTGTAATAAGGATTCTATGTGTGATTGTCAAGTGTTAACAATCTCAGAGAAGAAATCATTTTCTAGTCAAGCTTTTGGGCTTTGTATGCAGACTATGTGATCATTCAATAAAGTTTCAAGTTTGGTGTAGCTGGGTTTTTCCCTCGAGTAGGAAGGTGTTCCCAGGGTATCTCTGGTGTTCATGTGTTCTTAGATTTTTGCTATTTGTTTTATGCTATTAGAGCGGGTCTAAGTCAAGATCCAGAACTAGAATAAGACGATTAGATACTTTAAGAGATTATGATGTGTAATGGAAACAACGGAAGAAATAAGGGATTCTTATGAGAACGTGTAGCTAAAGAGCCTTGGAGGGTAGAATCTCAGAAGAAGCTTCTTACTTGGAAGGCTGTGCAGATCTGAATCTTTAGGTGCAAAGATTAGGAAAGAACATTTGGTGGAGTGAGGAAGTTTAGGCAATAAAGAGATAAGTATTTTATGTTTGTATCTTTGAATAATGTTCATGAATAATTTATGCAATAATATTGGGAATAGCGAATCATGTATGCTTTTAACATTGGTCTGTATATTTCTCTTCAGGATAGTTTGATTCTATGAACTATTACTAATCTCTCTAAAATGCAAGATAGATCGAGGAGCAAAAGGATGATGGTTTAATGATCTAAAATTGTACAAGGAATTCAAAGGAGGAAGAGCTTAAGACATCCTGTAATGAGCCTAACTTGGCCTCATCTTCAAACCCTCTAATTCTCATCAATTTCTTGTGCAAATCATAAATTTGGCATTTGGTCAAACAATTGGCAGGCAATCACTGTAATAACCCTGATTCGGCTTTGCTATCTAGTGATTGAAACATTGCTCAACAATTAACAAATTGGCAACAAATAGGATAACTCCGCAAGATTTCTTTATTTATTTATTCAATTTCAAATTGAAAATTTCATAATTCCATACAAGATCATTCATATCCCAACACTTTTGATTTATTCTGGAAATGCTCTTAAATACAACTATTCATTTTGGAAAGAAGTAATTAAATAACAACAAAGAACTTGTAACATGTGATTGCTTGCAGCGGCCAAGTAATAAATGAACGTAGTCACTTAATGGCTGTCACGTTCCTCTCCCAGTTCGAACGCTGCCACTGTATGGTATTCGCAGCCCTTGAAGACAGCTACGCAGCTCCCAAAGTCCATCCAAATGCACCCGTAGCTGATGATATATGTCACGCAGGCCAGCATGGCCAAATGCGGCTCCTTATTGGATGTGGTTGTTTCCAGCAGTGGCTAACGCCACTATAATCCTAGCGCGGCTGCCATAATAATGATGTCACCCCCACACAAGACACAGTCTGCAATTTATATGCAGCACTTCAAACATGCGCCGCCCAGCTTATATCAAATTCGGCACCCAGCAATAAGAATTTACAATTCCCAAGCATTCAATCCAAACCCTTCTCAATTTCAGAATTGATCTCTTCCTCCAATCACAGGCAAGAAACCGCACCCTCAGTGTGCATTCAAACTTTCAGCATTATCTCTTTCCTTCAGCCACAGGAAAAACAACATGAAGGAAGAATACAATCGATTATACAACAACAATCGATTGAAGACAATTGATTATACAACAACAATCAATTGATTATTAGACACGCGAGGTCCCTGTTTCTTGTGCCCAAGATTTAAAACTTTTCATTTTGGTTCCGATGAGCTATAACACTAAGGTGTCCAACATATAATACCAACAATAATGACAACCTTAGCAAATTTAATCAAATAATAATAATAATTCACCCGTCTTGCGAAAACCACTGAAGAAGCATCAAAATCAAAATCTATTTGCATTGGAGTGATCCTGATGATAAAAGATGATGAACGAACTTGACGGGGTGATTTACTAAAAATAGATGCTCTCTCCAAGATTCTTGGAGCCAAAACCGAAAGCCTGAAATGAAAACCGAGAGCATCATTCAACTCCTCTAACTCATTTGAGCTCATCGGAACTATCCCTTGACTTACTATAAATAGTAAGTTCACACCAATGACACTCTAAACCCCTCGCCAGACCACGAGGATCGCAATAATGACCTGGCACCATCATTTCAATGACCTGCTGAAAAATGGGGACATTACAGTCCACCCTCCCCAAGATTGCTTGTCCCCAAGCAATCGCCGGAACAAGGAACATCACAATCCACCTGGATTCCACAAAAAAAAGTATACCCTGCTACTTACATAAACTGTAGGTTCTTGTAGCATCACCCAAAAAGCAAATTGGATAACTTTGTAGAGAGACCCCGAACAACCGCTCACCCAAACTCCTGTACTGAATCTGCCTTTGCCCGGATCTCGAAAGAAGTGTACTTCAGGATCATCAAAAACTAAGATGTATGGGAGACTTGGATCCCCTATATACTGAACTCCCCCAGCACACCCAATTGATCTGTACTGAGTGTGTAGATCCTCTGCACAACAATGATGACTACCTCTGTACCAAATTGTACCCGGGCCTGGATGTCCGCCCTCTATATAATCTCTGTAGTCACAGTAACTCTCAAAGTCACCTGCTACTGACTTGCAGCCAAAACTTCCAACCACTGCTGATGGCGAGAGCCCATCCCATAATGGATGATAAGGACTAGGAGCCAGTCCACATCTGTGTGCCATCAACTCATCAACATGTG
>MU225169.1:492411-516677 GCA_018584345.1 Thuja plicata | reverse complement strand
CTCCCGTAAGGAATGAATCTCTGCAAGGGCCAAGTAACAACCACCAAGCTCATCATCCATAGGAGAACCCCATCCATGAACAGCTAGCAGTTGCCGAGCAGCATCAAAATGCTCAACTGTGGTAACACTATCGCGCTCGCGAACTCTCAACTGACTAGTCACATGATGACTATGAATGGTTGGTCCTCTTTGCAACACCTCTGGCATACTGTCCATACTACCAATAGACGTGGCATCCAAGGTACTTCTCTCAACAACACTATCTCCCAGTGAACTGTCCACCGAGCTCTGTGAACTGATAGCTGAGCTCATGTCCTCCAACAGAGTATTAGCATTTGACACATCTCCGTCGAACTCCTCTGTACATGAAGAAGCTGCTATAGAATCTATCTCCTCAACACTCTCAGCTGCCTCATCCTCTGTAACCTCTGGGTAATCCAGATCCTGGGACCGATCTGTACTCTCTAGTAACTCGGAGTCCTCTCCCAGGGTCTGCTGCGGACATGGCTCACTACTGGTGGAGTCATCCTCAGGAGTCATATAAGAGGTATCTGAAGCAACCCCAGCTGCTAGCAACGGCTCTACTTCTTTAGGTGTCCCTGAAGGAACCTCAACTGACTCCGTATTAACCCCTGAATCTGGGTCATGCTAGCATGAGTCCGTATCTACAGTCTCAAACTCAGTACTAGCATTATCACATGTGGCCTCCATACTCACATCCCTCATACAAGAGGAAACTGGCAACTCCTGTACTAGCCCCATCACATGACTGCTGCTATCCCAATCTATACAATCTGTCTCCATCCCCTCAAGGCAATCCTCAAAGGGGGTATCCTCCTGGAAATCTGAACTGTCTGACTCAATAATACAATCGGGTGTGGTACTGACATCTACTGCAATCATCATCTCCTGCTGTATTACTGTATCATCAACACCACAACGAGGTAGCTCCATGCTCTCGCTTATCCCATTTGAGAGGTGTGCTGCCTCTCGCTCCGGTGCTACACTATGACAACTGATATATACATCTCCGATAACAAGTCCATCCTCAAGAAAAACTAGACCATCAGAGGCAACTACTGCATCAACTGTATCTGCACTAACTGCAGCAACCACTCGGAGAGCCTCAACCGGCTAAAGCTCGGTACTGCAATCTACCATTGGTGCTGGCACGTCCATCTAACTATCATCAGATACAAGATTAGGTGTCGTACTATATACTAGTGGGTTTACATTTCGGACACCCGTTAGGGAAAGCTCAAGCTTCCTACCCTGCAATCTCGATGACGGCCTACGGAAAGCCGAAACCATGTACCTGGCTGCCCTATCCACTGTCTCTGGATCCGACAGACTGTCTACCAGCCTCTGCAGATGGAGTCTAAGTCTCTCCATCAATGTATCTATCCTGTCATTACTCCGTGTACTGCTGCGCCGGCTCTCAGAGCTAAGCCGCCTATATCTATCCATCTCAAGAGTGCTGATCACTCTAAATATAATAGCAAATCTGCATTCAAGTATATCTTCCTACCCCACAGGATGGAAAGAAAATAGCTCTGATACCATTGTAATGAGCCTAACTTGGCCTCATCTTCAAACCCTCTAATTCTCATCAATTTCTTGTGCAAATTATAAATTTGGCATTTGGTCAAACAGTTGGTAGGCAATCACTGTAATAACCCTGATTCGGCTCTGCTATCTAGTGATTGAAACTTTGCTCAACAATTAACAAATTTGCAACAAATAGGATAACTCCGCAAGATTTATTTATTTATTTATTCAATTTCAAATTGAAAATTTCATAATTCCATACAAGATCATTCATATCCCAACACTTCTAATTTATTTTGGAAATGCTCTTAAATACAACTGTTCATTTTGGAAATAAGTAATTAAATAACAACAAAGAACCTGTAACATGCGTTTGCTTGCAGTGGCCAAGTAATAAATGAACGCAGTCACTTAATGGCTGTCACGTTCCTCTCCCAGTTTGAACGCTGCCAGTGTATGGTATTCGCAGCCCTTGAAGACAGCTACGTAGCTCCCAAAGTACATCCAAATGCACTCGTAGCTGATGATATATGTCACGCAGGCCAGCATGGCCAAATACGGCCCCTTGGTGGATGTGGTTGTTTCCAGCAGTGGCTAACGCCACTATAATCCTAGCACGACTGCCATAATAATGATGTCGCCCCCACACAAGACACAGTCTGCAATTTATATGCAGCACTTCAAACATGCGCCGCCCAGCCTATATCAAATTCGGCACCCAGCAATAAGAATTTACAATTCCCAAGCATTTGATCCAAACCCTTCTCAATTTCAGAATTGATCTCTTCCTCCAATCACAGGCAAGAAACCGCACCCTCAGTGTGCATACAAACTTTCAGCATTATCTCTTTCCTTCAGCCACAAGAAAAACAACATGAAGGAAGAATACAATCGATTATACAACAACAATCGATTGAAGACAATTGATTATACAACAGCAATCAATTGATTATTAGACACGCGAGGTCCTTGTTTCTTGTGCCCAAGATTTAAAACTTTTCATTCCGGTTCCGACGAGCTATAACACTAAGGTGCCCAACATATAATACCAACAATAATGGCAACCTTAGCAAATTTAATCAAATAATAATAATAATTCACCCGTCTTGCGAAAACCACTGAAGAAGCATCAGAATCGAAATCTGTTTGCACTGGAGTGATCCTGATGATAAAAGATGATGAAGGAACTTGACGGGGTGACTTACTAAAAATAGATGCTCTCTCCAAGATTCTTGGAACCAAAACCGGAAGCCAGAAATGAAAACCGAGAGCATCATTCAACTCCTCTAACTCATCTGAGCTCATTAGAACTATCCCTTAACTTACTATAAATAGTAAGTTCACACCAATGACCCTCTAAACCCGTCGCTAGACCACGAGGATCGCAATAATGACCTGGCACCATCATTTCAATGACCTGCTGAAAAATGGGGACATTACACATCCAGTGAGGAAGTTATGCCAGCTTTAGAGATGAACATTCATGAAGACTTAGCTTGCAGTCACGAGTCTAAGTTGATGACACATAACAAGCTACTTCTAAGAGGAGGAAATGATATTCAGAGGGAGTTTTGTGAAGAAGTGAAGATTTCAGCTAAGTGAGTTGCAGTGTTGCAAGGACAGATGCTAAAGCTGCAGAGAACAAAATTGCACAGTCAATTTGTATTTGACATTGGTAGCTCTGCAAACTTATTCAGAATAGAGCGATCTAGGATAAGGCTGAGGACAACCCTGGACTTTAGCATGGCATAATTTTTAGAGGTGTATATTGAAAATCGTTCCTCTAAGGTTAGCACTGTAGACAATCTTGAACGAGGAGGTCAGGAGGTTGATGCAAGTGCTTGAAGATTCAGAGGGAGCTTGATTGGCCAGATGGAGAGTGCCAAGTCCTTTGCAGAGGATCAACAAGCTCGAGAAGCAGTGTGGATTCGAAAGCTCCTTGTTTGGTCAAACATTGGAGCCAACTGTAATTTATTGTGACAATCAAAGCTGTGAGATTGTTGCCCTTGCTAAGAGGGAGTCTCAGCATTAAGTTGTTCTTATTATGTGGTGTAATGCATTTTTCTCTAAGACGGAGAAATTTGAGGTGAGAGCCCTTGTAATGCATTTTTCTATGAGACGGAGAAATTTGAGATGAAAGCCCTTGTAATGCATTTTTTCCTGAGATGGAGAAATTTGAGGTGAAAGCCCTTGTAATGCATTTTTCTCTGAGAGGGAGAAACTTGAGGTGAAAGCCCTTGTAATGCATTTTTCTCTGAGATGGAGAAATTTGAGGTGAAAGCCCTTTTTGTTTTTTCCACTCATGGGAGTAGCCATAGTGGATGTAATGTTGAGACTCCATAACATCACGTGAGTGACTTCGTGATGGGAGCCTGTGTTTATTTCACACATGGGATTAGCCATGGTGAACATCATGTTGAGTGACTCCATGATGCTATCACGTTAAGAGACTCTGTGATAAAGTTTTGGTTTCCTTCACAATGGGTGTATCCATTGTGACTGTCATGTTGAGAGACTCCGTGACATGAGACTCTGGAAAAATATCTCCTTTGCTAAGAGGGAGTGTTAATGTTTGTATTTGTAGGAGATATTTATCTTACCTGAGATGAATACTTCACCTGCAAGGTTGTGTGTATATGATACTATTGAAGAACTTCTCCTCATGTAGCGTCTTTGTTTTATGTTCGATTCTTTCATATCGTTGTTGCTCATTCCTTTGTGTCATACCATTATGGAAATAATATATGTTCATCCATAGTTTATGAATCGACTCCTTTCGGTACTCGAGGTCATTTATGTGGCTCGGGATATTTGTTTTGGTATTGCCATTGATTCATGTATAATGAGAAGATGGAACGGTTCATGTCTTCACAATTGTCTGATTATGCCTTTTGGCAGTTTTCCTTTCTTTCGTCTACCTTCATATCGTATCCATTATTGTTCTTATTTGACGTGGCTGTTGTAGTTTTTTATATGGAACCAATCATCATTGTGGAGGTCCCCGTCATTGTTGACGGTGATTAAAAGACATGTGGCATCGAAAGATTGTGAAACAATATTTTTGTTATTATTGTCGTCGGTTCATGTTTTCGACGATTGAAGAGGAGAAGACTTCAGTTTTCATGGTTTTTTGATATTCCTGTGCTTGAGAGGATTTTGTAGTTTTTATGATACGGTTCTAGAATGTGCAGAGGACTGACAATTTCAGTTTTGAGGAGTGAGAATTATCATTCAAGTCGGTTACGCAGACATTTATCACTTGAGATTATTCTCTGTGTTAAAGATGATCAGATACATAGGTTATGGTATTTTAAATTTTATATAATATCCTAATATATTATCCTTAAATATATGTGAATGCTTGTACTTGTTTTGCACTAATAGATTTCTATATTTGCAAGATACAAAGCACTCAGCATATATAATAGTGGATGAGGCGTGTTGTGTAGGGACATGCCTCTACGTAAACGTAGAGACATGTCTCTACAAAACATTTCTCTTATTATAATCTTCATTAATAATTCATGTTATCGGTTAATATCATACAAACTCATCATATTAATCTAACATTAATATTAATATTGCTATTATTAATCTAACATTAATATTAATATTGCTATATATATATATATATATATATAATATCATCAAATAATATCAATATTGATATAATGTAAATCATTAGATGAAGATACTAACACAACATAATCATCAATTATGATTAATATCAACAATCTGATTATTCACAGTTTATATTATGTATATGTGTATATATATTTAATAATATCTATATTAACAATATTAAATATATACAGCCATAAATAATTACTAACTTAGTAATAATCATGTGTATGATAACCAATAATCATAGTGCTAATACAGAAGAAGGTTAGTGATCAAATGCTCAAGGCCGATAGGCCACGTATGCATTTGATTTCATCGATAAGAATAATCCGATCGAAGCTACAATTCATTAACCCTCTCTCTTAGCTAGAGAGGATGATAACTATCCTTATGAGATCACGATAGATCCATGTATTGAATGAGATAAATACCACCTCAATGTGATATTAGAAAATATGGCATATCCACAAATATCAACAACATGATTACTGATTATGTATGTATAAAATATTCATATAATAATAAGAACACTTATTATTATCACATATATATTAATATGTATACATACAAATTAACAAATCATTAATCATGCTGATGATGTCAATTACTTATACATATGATATCATTGATGGGATTTCTCCGACCGAAGCTATAAATCATCAACACTCTGTAATTATCGTATGTGAATTTTCTTGATGTGTATTGCATTAGTGATTGTAATAAGGATTCCATGTGTGATTGTTAAGTGTTAACAATCTCAGAAAAGAAGTCATTTTCTAGTCAAGCTTGTGGGCTTTGTATGCAGACTACATGATCATTCAATAAAGTTTCAAGTTTGGCGTGGCTGGGTTTTTCCCTCGAGTAGGAGGGTATTCCCAGGGTATCTCTGGTGTTCATGTGTTATATTTTTTCTATTTATTTTATGCTATTCTGGTTCAAAATTCAACATTCCAACCCATCTTCAGGTTCACCTGCAAATGCATCGTGTGATTCTTCTTTGTACCTTTTGCTCTTTTTTTTCAATGATCCCTTTGATTATTTCTGATTTTCTCAATTTCTAATATAGTTATAAAGATTCATCTTGCTTGGATTTCCTTCTTTGAGTATTCCCAAATATTCATTAAAGGAAACATTATTCTTAAAATCATTTGGCAATCCCTCACACCCAACAATAACTTTAGTGTTCTTTATTCATTACCACCTCCTCATCCTCTTCCTTTTGTAAAAAACATTTTCTTCTCATTTTAACTTTGCCTAAGAGATTCAAGCATTTTATTTTGATTTTCTCTAATAAAAACTGTCTACCAATCTGAACCACTGTTGAATAACTCAGAATCTTTTTGATCACACAACCCAAACAGGCTGGCAGGAAACAGGCTCTGATATCACTATAAGAACCCCTACCAAGATCTTTGGTTCCAACTTGAAATTTGCAAATTTAATATATATAGGTATTTTGTCAAACAGTTTTGCACAACATATACATCAAATCTAAGATTTTATGCTTAAGAACAACTGCTGTTATAATAAATGTCCATAGAGATTTTTTGCAAACATTTATTATGCATCGAATCAAATATCAACATCTTGTTAAACACAAAATCATTCTCTAACTGTAGATGCTCATAACCTAATTTTTTTGAATAATACTCACACCAAACAAATTATATGGACAGCTGTCATGCAAAGTTATATTTAGAAATTCCTCCACAATAGTTCTGATACTATAAAATCAATAAATAAATTGCTGATCTTGTAGAAGTCATTGATCCTCATCAGCAATTCATATGGCACTTTACGCTCCTTTGTCTGACTTGTATAGCATCCATGTTCAAAGAGTTTGGCTGTCTTGGATGGTGAGGCAACCCTATAAGATAATATGACACCAGCTGAAGATGTGTGGTAGGCTTTTTAGAAATATATGGCAACCGTTTTAATTTGCAAAGTACCTTGTAAGTGATGCATTAGCTCTTGTTAGACTTGGTAGCTGTGTTGGACTATGATATGGTCTCAATTAAGTGGAAGCATGATGAAATTTTTTATTTGAGATCTAAATTTAAGGGAAAGGCTAAAATTTTAATTACACAATTAAGGAGCAGCTCTCATCATCTAAGATATGAAACAGGTAGATGGATGGTACCCAAAGAAGAGTGGGAAGAAAGGACTTGCATTTATTGCAGCAAGGGGGTGGTGAAAACTAAATGACATTTTATCAAGCAGTGTGCAATGTATGAAGATATTTGTAGTTAGTTTGATATGACTTAATGGTGGACAGTTTGAATGAGCTTTTTGGAGAGGCAAGGCTTCACAAAATGACGAGTTTCTTACTCAAGATTCATAACAGAATAACCAACATGGAAAAGAATTAAAAAATATTTTAATTTGGTGTTTCTTGGCCCCTTAGACCATTGGGTCTTGTGGATATATTTCAAAATTCTTTCAATTCAAGCCTCTTCTTAATTCATCTCATCACCTTGTGATGAATAGGAAATGGGAGTACAAGTTGTAAAGGTGTATTGCCCAACCTGGTTGGTTCCTTGGAAAGCCACTTGAACTTGGGAAAAAAGCTTTCCAGCCTTCCAAAAAAGCATTTCATTCCTTTCAGCTATTTATTGCAATGTTAAAACTGCAAATAAAATGGTACGAAATTCATAAGGCTGCAACTTCCTTCATATATGGCAATGACAGATTTTAATAAGCATACATAAGCTGCACTAAATGTTCCAAAGGTTTTTTAAACCTTCAAATCAAGTCTTCATAAAGGAAGTCTCACCTTATACCTCAACAATCTTCTAAAATGGCCTCCGATATACCATTAATGTGATAACTCTTCAAACTTGGAGAGACAATAACTTTTGTTTCTAGGAAGAGAATTCCTCAATAAAAGGTCAATTCTTCAGTTATCGACTTTCAGTGCAATGACAACTTCTGAATGGAATCGCTCAAATGGAATTTGAGGGTTTTGGTCCCCAAATTCCAAATCTTTAGCTCACCATCTATCCCTGGTTGGGACTGCATTGCCTTTCGAGTTTTCACCCATCAAGAAACCATTAGGGTTTTAGTCCCGCTGGTAGAAATCTGGCTACTGGCACAAATCTCAAAAGAGAAATAATCAAATTCCAGAATGTATCTTCTTTCTTCTCCTTAGCTTCCTTATAACCCAATGGAGCTTTCTGGAATATTAATTCACGTTTTAAATATTAATTTCATTTTGCTCATAACGTGACTTAACGATATTTAATTTTATTTTGGTACTAGGAAAAGTCACTTTATTAAAATAAAATATACAATTTATAAATACAATTAATAGAATACAAGTTATCCAAGAACATTAATTTAGACAACTTAATTTAATTAAATAAATTGTTTTTTCCTTTTCCGAATGCCTGGGCCAAAAATGGGGACATTACTTTGTTTTTTATTTGTATCAAGTATGTGGTTCATGATGTCTCCACATTTTATGACCAATAGTTTAGGTTATGGCTATTTATGGAAGGCATTATTGAGCTCACAATAGTTGACTTTGGTTATACAATATTTGCATGACTTCCATTTGGATTATGAGTAGAGCTTTGTTCTGATTGCATGTGAACAATGTTGCAGTCATTATAAAATGGAGAGAAAGTAATAGGCCATTATAGATCTTGAAATTACTGCTTATGCTTATTCTAGGTGCACTGTTACTATGGTGTGAATGTTGAAAGTAAGACAAATTGAATGGGTATCTTTTTGAGAACCCTAAATAAGGCTTTGAGCATTAAATTTATTAATATTGGTGGACTAACAGGTAGAACTTGTAATGTCATACACCATATCAAGATCATGAAATTGTTATAACTTGATAGCTTTTCCATCATCCTTGATATATGTATAATGAGAGTTTTGTGTTTGAGGTCAAGAGGTGGTCTTGTTAAATAGTATGAGCTGAGTTGTGTTATTGTTCCATTGTATAGTTGTAATCTAATTACATGAGTAGCTGAGTTGTAGGTAAATAGGAGTTAGACATAACAGTTGTATTATGTATTTAATTGATTGGATGGATTGATTATGTCTTATTCCCTAAACCTTGGCCAGGGTTGACTTTGGTGAAATTGACCCGTTATATGTATTTACTATTCAGGATACATGATTGACTTGGTATTCCTTGATACTAGACTTATTCTCTCCCTATATAGTATTCTACTTTCACCTTGCATATGAAGGGTTAGGTCTGAAAAGGGTTATGACAAAATTTATATCCTTTCACTCTTTATAAAGTCCTTGAGATCAATCTTTTTAATATCATTATAGTTGGAAAAGAGGTTATATTATTAATAACAATTGTGGGGCATGATAGAGGTGTAGAATCATTGATTGATAAGTTGTGTTATGCAGGGGCTGTAGAGTAACTTGTAACTGTGGGAATATGGAGAAACTTTGTTTTGGTTTTAACCCAATCTGAAATGTTGATTAATCTGTGGCCTGCAAGCCTTGTGTTCTTTCTACTTCTGAAATATTTGAACTAAGAAAAGTTCATACTACTATTAGCCTATTAGGTGTTAAATTACGAGGACTGTTTATCGAGTTTAAAGACATTGCATTTATATTATTGTTGTGTCTAGTTGCTTGCTGGTTGCATGATGTTGGTTGTTGAATGATGTTCAGTGAGTATGTAATGTTTCTACATCTTCTGACCATTGAAATGAGAATATGGGTTGATATGGAAACATATTAGTGCCATATGAAATCACTAGCTGACGGCCATTAATGTATTATTTAGTATGAATGGCACATGCAAATACGATCTGGTTCATTATCTGGACTATTTTAAGAGCTACTGAATTGCTGGTAAGGCAAATGAAATTAGAAGTTCAAGATTATTATTCAATGTATATCTTGATATGGCGATCTGATTAATTCAATGTTGCCAATTGTGTTGGGCACGACTCAGATATTGTTTGTGCTTAAAGTGAGTTTGTTTCATGGTCATAAGTCTTTTGAAGTTTGGATAGCTTTTATATGGCCTTGTTGATGCATGATGTGTTCTGATTATTTGGGATGTCACAAGATTACTATGCTTGATATAATTAAATAATATTATAATAAGACATTACGTGGAACCATATTGGGCTTGTAGAATTATTGCATTGTGGAGGTATTTTGGCAATAGTTGTCCTTTGATCTAATATGATGAGATTTTTTATATATTTATGATGTTATGTATAATTTTCATGTATGGATTCCAATCTGATAATATCTACTTATAATACACTATTATTTAAGGCGTGTTGTTAAGATGGAGGATATTGTAATGCTTAGATATCTATAAAGATGGCTGATGACTCGGACTTGTTGATGTGACTTTTATGCCACTACAACATGCAGAATCGAATATGTTGTATTCCAGAATGAAACACCAAATATCAAATCCTCTCTTGAATAAGAAAGCTCATATGCTAAACAATGTATTTGGATTGTTTGATAAACTGAGACAACCCCAAGGTTCCTTCTTATTGTGGACTTAACTCAGTTTTATGATGTGATATGTTGGGTATCACAAAGGGACATACGTTGTTCATTCGATGGATATCATCTACTTCAACTTCTTCCAACAACAAACAAACTGCAACGGAATAAGGGCTTAGGAAGATCTAATCTACTCCTAGAATGTAAGAGATAATGAATGCCTTTGTGACTCTACTAGACTTAGTTTAGCCATCGACATCAACCAAGCTAGTGCGATCTCCTAAGATAAATGTGAGATGATCAAACTAAATCATACTAACCCTTCTTCTAAAGCCATCATAGTAATTAAATAATTCATCTATTTAATTAATCCCCCCTTTTGTCTATAGTCCTCCTCAGTAAATTAATTAATTCAATATGCCTATGGTATCATCTCTCTAAATTAAATAAATGCACTCATGTGTTTATTTAAATCCCCTTTCCTCTACTTTGAATTTAAATTAATTCATAAAGCATATTTCCCCTCATCCACTTGCAAAATCCTAAATATCCCACTTGCACCATTTAATCCCATCTTAATTAGGTAAATGCATCATTTGCTTAATCAATCCTCATCCACTCTCTCTCCTCCCACTTGTATTTTCCTACTAAGTCCACTTGCCTCCTAATTACCTGTGTCATTAAGCCTAATCCCTTAGTAAACATGTGCACATTCCTAAGCATAAAGATTAGGGAATCAAAGTCAAACCTTGTCACTTTCATCCAAATCCCCAACCGAGTTGTAAGAACCCTCTCTGGTTCTAACTCTGACAAGCACTGAATTGGTTCAATTTTTGGTTGTTTGTTTTGATGAATGAACGTGGTATATTTGCAATGTTTGATATGACAATATAATGCAGCAAATACAACATATTGCAATTATAATTTTCCAACTCAAATTTGAAATTGCATTGAAAATACACAGCTAAAAATTCCAAATTTTTATACCAGCTTGAATACTCAGAATTTTGACAATATATTGACAACCCACTTCATTAAATAACCCCTATTATCTAAACAACAATACCCAGAAAATCTAGGAGTTACAATTAATGAACTCACATATAATACATGCCTGGAAAAATATCAACAGATGAATTCTTCAATAAACAAATGCTTGTAATCTGATTTATAATTGTACTTATAATATCTTTAGTATCCGCATTTGATAAACCTTCAAACGCATGCTCAAACCCTCGTCCAAAATCTTCAAAACTTCACCAATTAAGCTCAAACATGACTTTTGTATAAAGTCATCACCGGATTGCACAATTAGTTGGATATTTCACCCATTCAAACTGTTGAAACCTGTGTAGAATTTACAATTCCACCATGCTGAAATTCTTCAAACCCTTGTTTCGTCACTTCACCCAAATCAACAAAAAACAAATGCACAATAGAATGATTTGCTTTTTGGCACAAGCATTGCTTTTATAATAATAAAATATATCTTCTTCGAGACACCAAAAGAAAATAGTGTCTCTCACACACTTTTCACTATAGAGCCTTCATCAATACACTTTTCAATTAAAAGTCTTCATTTAATAACTTTGAATTAATAATAAATAACTCCAAAGTTAAAATCTTCATGAAGACACTTTTCACTTAAAAGGCTTCTTGAACACACGTTTCACTTAAAAGCATTGCTTTTAAGACTTAAGATTATATTCCATGTGAATTAATGATTAAATAATAATTTGGCCACAAATAATAATAACTCCCAAAATACTTGTCCTTTAAATATGTCGTCTGAAACAGGAGTCACCTAGTATTTTCCCACGTGACCAAATGCACTTTCCAAAAATAGAAAGGGTCCCTCTCGATCAACCTCAGACTTATTATAGATAGTAAGTATATGAAATTGAGCCCAAACAAAGTCCAATCTGAGCCAAACGAAGACCAAATTGGAAGCTACTAAATTGGGGACATTACAATCCTCCCTCCCCAAGATTGCTTGTCCTCAAGCAATCACTGAAACAAGGCACATTTCGATCCACTCGAATCCCAAAGATAAGTATGTATAATATCCCAGGCATCACCTGCAAACCCCTGTGATGACAACTCCATCCATAGAGTTGTCCTGATCACACTGTCACCATGCCAACCATAGTGACCCACACAATCTGCAGTGCTAATCCTGCCTCCCCCTGGATCCCAGTAGAGATGAAACTCACAACCATCCAAAACAAGAATAAATGGATATCCAAAACCATCTAACAAACTAGAACTCCTTGCACGCCCTGCAATCCAAATATCCATCCACTATAAAACCATCCAAGATGTACTGACCCTGCAAGTCACCTCCTGCTAACTTGCAGTAACCAACCCCATCAACTGCAGATGGAGAAAACCCATCTCAAAAAGAATGATATAAACCTGGAGCCAACCCACACCGATGTGCAAACAAGTCCTCAACCGGTTGGTCAAAAGAGAAATGATGACCACTCCTCACTATGTAATCATGGTGAAAAGCTCCAATCCCTGTCAGAGGCTCATCAAAATCGAACTGCGAATCAAGAGATGAATCCAATCTCTGCCTTTGAAAAACTGGTCGGAAAGGATCCTGGGTAACTCTCTCAGCAAACCCAACCACAAAATCCCTGTGAGGAAGCATTGTAGTCAAAGTATCTGTGATTCTCCCCACTAAAAGCCGAATGCCGCGAGAACCCGAATGAGTGTACCCTCAGAAGCTTCGAAAGGTCCCTCCTATAAAACCGGACTCTCAAGCAAGTACTCCATGAATGACTCTGTGTAGTAGAAATTATAAGAAGTAGCATTAACCCGCTCCCTTGCAATCCACAACTGATCCCTCTGGGGCACTACTAACTGCCTAACGCTATCAGTTGTATGAGACAAAAGAATAGTTTTGCTTCTAGCAGAAGGAAATAAATCATCATGAGAGCTTGCCTCCAAACCAAATGATACCCTATCCAAGTCCTGTGAATCAAAGGGAGTAGTGTCAGAAACTGGGACACCCTGTGAATGTCAGAAACTGGGACACAACTCTCCAACGAATCTAATCTTGTTACCTCAAGACTCTCGACAACCTGATCTGTATCATCTGCCATCATGCTAACAACTGGAGAACCTGATACCACAAAACTCTCTTTGCTGTCCTCCATTGATGCACTCACCTCCTCTGCATCTACTACATCTGCCTCAAGGATGGTTGTAACTGTATCCCCAACACATCCATCACTACCAAATGTGGAAGTTGACTCACCACCAACCACTACTACATGCAATTAAACTGGATCTATGGCTGGAAAAGACTGAATCCGCTCCAACTCCATAGTCATCTCAGCTAAACATCCTTGCGACTTCTGGAGAACCAACTGAGTGCCCTCTAAAGCCCCAGAAGTTGTTGTGAGCTCCTGAGTAAGCTCACTCACCTCTTCTCTGTCCATCAGTGCCTCATATGCCGTACTCCCCCACTCAACTAGGTGATCTCAGTCGGCTACCAACTGTCTCAAAATCCTGACAGCTTCCTGCAAGGAATGAATCTCTGTCAAGGAAAGGTAACCACCACCGTGCTCATCTGCCATAGGAGCACCCCAGCCATAAAAAGACAATAGCCAACGAGTGGCATCGAAATGCTCAAGAGTAGAAGTAATGTCTTTCTCACCGACTCTCAACTGGCTAGTCACATGATGACTCTGCACAACGGGTCTTCTATGCACAATCTCAACTGCACTGTCCACACTATGGAAGGAAGCTGTATCCAACAAACTCTCCTCAAGATCACCATATCTCGGTGTACTATCATCCGAGCACACATCTACAAACTGAGTACTGAAATCGGACTCATCCTCATCTACCCTTGAGGAAGCTGCTGCTGAATTTGACTCATCACAATCCTCAACTACCTTGTCCTCTGCATCCACATGTCAACCCAAATCCTGAGACCCATCCTCACTAACAACTCAGAGTTCTCCCCCAGGGTTTGATAAATCAAGCATGAATCACTGCAGGAAGAGTCATCCTCATGAGTCACCGAAGAAGTAACCTCATCTAAACTAATGGAAGCTCTGGCTGAAACAAACTCCTGTCACTCATAAGCTTCCCCATCCTCATCCGTGAATCCGAGCAGAAAAGGATCCTAGAACCCGCCACCACCGGATGACAGCACTGAGTCCACACCCAATGTCTAATATACAAAACTAGATACATTGCAACACCCATCATCCTCACTCTCAACATTAGAGGTACCTGCGATGCTAGTATCAACATCGTCTATTTGAGACCCCTCTGCTATCTCTGGCTGCACACATGACTCAATGTCATTGCGCGAATCATCTACATTGTGGCATGAATCTATGTCACCTGACTCATCTGTAACACTCCCATCATGAGTGTCATCACTGGATAGCTCCATGCTCACATCCTCAATACAAGAAAAGATTGTTGTCTCCTGCACTGACTCCACATTGCGACTGTTGTCATAAACATTTGAGCTGTCAGAGCTCAAATACTCCTCGCAGTCCTAAAAAATAACACCACCATCCACGGTGTCAAAATCCCTAGTGGTATCTAGTATCTACAACATCCTCCACTCTCATACTATCCACAACATCATCGGCATGCTCACATAAAGGACTGGTGTCCGGAAAATCAGACCTTGTATTGTTGATACTGCTACCAACTGATGCAAGACTACCATCAATGGCAGTAGACATGTCACCAGCTTGATCCGTGTCACTAACTCTGGTAGGCTTAGGATACTGAAACTCAATACCACTATCTGCCAACAAGTCATGCACATCCACATATCCCTGTAAAGAATCTCCACCCTTAGGTGTGCAAATAGGACTAGTGGCTGGTCCACTAAGTATGGGAACATCTCCACCAAAATCAACAGCTGCTGAAAACTCATCATGGAGATCTCTAGATGTCTCACCTGTAAACAACTCACGTCTCTCCTCATATCTTCTCTGTGAAGAGGACCTATTGAACAAAGAAACCAAGTAGTTTGTTGCTTTATCGACAGTTGCATGATCTAAAAGTGGCGCATTTAATCTTTCTAATGTTTGCCTTCATTTCTCCATATCCTTAACTAAGGCATTTGTTTTCTTTCTTAACTCAGATAAACTGTCTAACTGGTTTCCATGTTTTCCAAATTTCTTGTATCTGTCCATGACTGCAATTAAAACAAGAGTGTTGATCACTCAAGTCAAACAAGTAAGCCCACTAAATTCCACCCCCATAGGATGGCAGGAAACCGCTCCGATACCACTGTAAGAACCCTCTCTGGTTCTAACTCTGACAAGCACTCAATTGTTTCAATTTTGGTTGTTTGTTTTGATGAATGAATGTGGTATATTTGTAATGTTTGATATGACAATATAATGCAACAAATAAAAGATTTTGCAATAATAATTTTCCAACTCAAATCTGAAATTGCATTGAAAATACCATAGTTACAAGACTCGGACACGCCTCGGACTTGGCAAGGTCGGATCGACCTCGGACTCGGACTCGGTGGCCAGGCTCGACAAATCGAAAAACCCAAGAAATTTAAAGTTTTTTAAGGATTTAAAGCAGTTTTCATGCATCATTTAGTCAATTAACATCAAATACACATTAATTGAGATAAATAGAAGCTACTTTGCACACATATACAAGTTTACAACTTTACATAGATCGCGAAAGTATAAAGTTATAAACTGTTAAACTAAATAACACACTAGAAATTGAAATATAAATAGTTTCACTGTCAAATGTCTACAATATTCATGGAATATGAAATCCATGGAATCAAAAGTTCAAAACATATATCAAAACTAGGCTCATAGTAGCCTATCCCAGTGTCTTCCTACAAGTACACCTAAGATAGGTCATGGAAGATTGTGCAGCCATCTTCTCTCCCTGTGTCTGAGGCTGACCCTCAGTGGCATCCTCATCATCCTCATCCTCATACTCCTCATCATCCTCGAAGTCAGATCCCTCAGTCTCAGGGTCATCCACTGGGTCTCCTCGCGCTCTAGCCTCCTCCTCTGCTTCTTTTAGCTCCTCTCAATGTGTGAATGCAAGCTACAAACTTGAACAAACAATCAACAATCGATATATCAGAGCCAATCGATTTGCCAATCTTTTTCCTAAAACCCCAATACTCTTTTCTCAAGCCTTTTTTCTCTCCTCTCCTTGTTTGCATGTGATAGAATGACCTTTTTAGGTCAAAGACATAACATATAAACCAAAAAAAGAAAACAAAAATCAATAAAAAATATTTTATTTTACACTTTTTATGACTGCTGCCGTGGCAGAGTCCTGGGCTCGGGACTCGGCGAGTCCAGAGAGTCCACAGACTCGGTGAGTCCGACTGGACTCTGCTGAACTTGGGTGAGTCTGAGTCCAGAGTCAGTTAGACTCTGGAGACCCGACTCGCCTCGGGACTCGCAAATTCCAGCACGAACTCACAGAGTCTTGTAACGCTAGAAAATACACAGCTAAAAATTTCAGATTTTAATACCAGTTTGAATACTCTGAATTTTGACAATATATTGACAAACCAGTTAATTAAATAACCCCTATTATCTAAAACAACAATACCCAGAAAATCTAGGAGTTACAATTAATGAACTCACAGGTAATACATGCCTGGAAACCCTTTGAAAGGATGAAAAACAACAACAGATGAATTCTTCAATAAACAAATGCTTGTAATCTGATTTATAATTGTACCCATAATATTTTTACAATCTGTAGTTGATAAACCTTCAAACGCATGCTCAAACCCTCGTCCAAAATCTTCAAAACTTCACCAATTAAGCTCAAACATGACTTTTGTATAAAGTCATCGCCAGATTGCACAATTAGTTGGATATTTCACCAATTCAAAGTGTTGAAGCCTGTGTAGAATTTACAATTCCACCATGCTGAAATTCTTCAAAACTTGTTTCTTCACTTTACCCAAATCAACAAAAAATGAATTCACAATAGAATGATTTGCTTTTTGGCACAAGCATTGCTTTTATAATAATAAAAGATATCTTCTTCAAGACACCAAAAGCAAATAGCTTTTCTCACACACTTTTCACTAAAGAGCCATCATCAATACACTTTTCAATTAGAAGTCTTCATTTAATAACTTTGAATTAATAATAAATAACTCCAAAGTTAAAAGCTTCATGAAGACACTTTTCACTTAAAAGGCTTCTTCAACACAACTTTCACTTAAAAGTATTGCTTTTAAGACTTAGGATTATATTGCATGTGAATTAATGATTAAATAATAATTTGGCCACTAAAATAATAATAACTCCCAAAATAGTTATCCTTTAAATATGTCATCTGAAACAGGTGTCACACCTAATATTTTCCCACTTTACCAAATGCACTTTCCAAAAATAGAAAGGGTCCTTCTCGATCAACCTCAGACTTACTATAAATAGTAAGTATATGAAACTGAGCCCAAACAAAGTCCAATCTGAGCCAAACGAAAACCAAACTGGAACTTGCTAAATTGGGGACATTACACAAGTGCCATTAAGTCTTCCTTAAATGCACTTTCAGTCTTCTCCCCTCAAAAGCATTTTATGTTCTTTATTCACTTTCATCACATGACTTTTGGGGTCGAGACATACATTGCCTTTATGACATGTCCCTTTCTCAAACTCCAACTTTCCTCAACCACTCTGATGTTGACACTTAGTCAACCTCCCATTAATGTTGAGAACCCTAACCTCTTACAACACTTAAGAGAAATATCCTTTCATTTCCATATCAATCTCTCATTATGCAACTTCACTTTTGTAATTTTTGAAGAGCTCTCCATACTTGTGCAAACTTTGAACCCATTTTCAAGTCCATCTTGCAAGCTTGAGAAATAATTGAACATTCTACTACTATTATGTTGTCAAAATCGTGAGTACACATACAACCATACTATCTTGGACAAATCATTGCATCAAAGGGGCTACAACAAGGATAATTATGGTTTTACTTTCTTGTTCTTTCTTGTCTCTTTTTGTCTAATCTTGTATGTTGCTTTGTATTTGAGTTTTGAGTTTCTTTACTTGTTATTTACATCCCATTGAAACACATTTCCTTGCACACACATATCAATGTCCAAGCAATAATTGAAGTTAAGCTTGTGAATATGCTGGTTTGGTCTATGCGAGTTCAACAAAGATGCATCCAAAATATCTTTCTTTCAACTAAACACTACTTCAAATCAACATGAAATGAAATCTTAATCTAAGTGAGGAAATGTAGAAACCATGCAATACTTCAAAGCAACACAAGTAATCCACCATGAAGACCAACAATGAATTGACAATTACTTTGATACCATAATGGCAACAATTTCAGCAAGTCTCTCCTACATTACTCTAGTCTACTAATCTAATTCTAATGAGTTACGAATGAGAAGGCCTTGACCTTTTATAGTTGTTTAGTTACAATGAAGGGCCAAGATCAATTCAAGATTTCCCCAACAAAGCCCTAATCTACCTCATTAAATGCTCATCCAATTACATAAAAGCACCACCTTGTGGGCCAATAAGAAAATTACATTGCTTTTATTGACTAATTAGAGAATTGGTTAGGTAGAAGTATTATGTGGACTCTATATGTACACTTGGCATGATTTGATTGAATGAGCTTGGACATGTGTAATTGGAGCCTTTTGATTGGTCGAAGATGAGTGGGTGCCACCTCAGCATGCTTATCTTGTAGACTTGGTTAATATCTCTTGATACTCAACATTTTGTAACCTTAGCTTGATGGTGATGGCATGCAAATTGTTTCATCCTCATGAAATTTTCATCCTTGAAAATCTTTTCATTGATTGCTCTTGAACTTGTAATTGAAATCTTAATTTCTTGGCCTTGGCATTCTAAAAAATGAAGTACTTCATGTAGCTGGATCCTGCAAAGTGAACTTGGATTTCCAGAGGAAATTCAAGTTGGTGATGATTTCTTTCACTTGTAGGCTTGCAAATTTGTTCACTCTCCTCCATCTTGATTTTGTTCTTTTAGTTTGCGTTTTCAGTTTGATCTTTGACCTCGAACCATCCTCTTGCTTGAAATCCTTGAGCTTGATCTTTTCATTAGTACACCTTGCTTTGCAGCATCTTCATTCTCCCTTTCTCCTAGAAAAACACAAGAGATAAATGCATTAAGCTTGAGAAATAGATATGAAATCCCTTATAAATTTTGCATATTTTCACCCTCAAATTCTAAAATTAACTAGTTGAAATCAACTTGAAAATTTCTATCTTTTTAGCCCAATTTTGAATCATTTCAACATGCAATTGCTACAAAGTCCAAATTTGAAAGGGGGCAGCTTTGTTTGAAGTTTGAACTGTCTACAAGCTGGCGAAAATTAGAGGCATGAAGTTCCAAGTGAGACATGGAGTGGTCGGATTCGGACCTCTCCAACTCCTAATTCACTAAACATTAATTCTCTCTTTGTTGCCTTCTTCACTCAAATGAATTAGTTCCTCCCTTTCTTCTGGACATCTTCAGATCTGAAACTCCATTTTAATCGTCATTTTTCCTTTGAAATCTCAAGCTTCATTCACAAACTCCTGATTTGAGGTCTGATCTTTTGGTTTTTTGCATGAAAGAGGCAGATTTTTCATCATTTTGGATCTGATTTTCATAGCAAAAAGATTTAGTGGCAACTTGAAATGATCAAATTCATGAAAGCAGTTAACATAGCCTTGAAATCTCACCCAACCAAGGAGGCGGAAATTAGGAGGTTGAAGTGCCAAGTGGGCAAGAGTTTCATCTCCAAAGAAATGACGGAGATCTGATGGTTTTTGCTCACAAGTGGGGACATGAGACGGTCGGATTCCGACCTCTCCATGTCCCAGCTTGGACATGGGGTGGTCGGAATCCGACCATCCCAACTACACAATCTTATTTGTTTTCAAATTGCAAACTTCCTTTTCTTTTGCAAATCATTCCTTGGTTAACGATTGTGCTCTGATCTGCAAGTCTACACCACTGATTTTTCCAATTTTTTGATGAGAAGCTGGTCTTTAACTTATTAAAATAAGAGGGAATCTAACTTTCATTGTGAAACCTTGATATTCTTATGCAAGAAATGACTAAACCAAGACAGGATTAGAAAGGAATGGCAGAATTTCAGGGTCTCAAGTTCCATTTGGGACATGGGGTGGTTGGAATCTGACCTCTCCATGTTCCAAGCTCACAGTCTTTCCCATGACTTCAAACTGCCTTTCTTCCTTCAAAACAATTTTCCTTTCTACTTCTCTCTACGATTCTCAACTTCAATTTCATTTCAAACTCTTCTTCATGATCAAATTGCAATAGTTTTCTCCTCCATTCTTACGTCCTGATCATAAGTTCTGCCAAAATCAGACTCGGGAATAATTCTGATTTTCACCTTGGAATGCTTGTTCCTAACCACCAAAATGCCCAAGGGACTGAGATTTACCTAAGGCAAGGGGTCAGGATTTTGGGGTCTGATGTTCCACTTGGGACATGGGGTGGTTGGAATCCGACCTCTCCATGTTCTAGCTTGGACATGGGGTGGTCGGAATTCGACCACTCCAAGTCCACACATTAAGTCTTCTTCATCAAATCTTCAACCCATCTGTCATGTCCCCTATCTAGACTAGGATTGAATAATAAAATATAATAAATTAATGAACCAACATAATATATTGTTAATATAAATTACTCATATAATATATTATTAATATAATAATGCAATATATAAAATTATATAATAAATAAATAACTAATATATTAATCAAACATTAAAATGAAAGATTACTAACGATATATATTAAACAAAAATATTATAATCTATATTTAAATATAGGATATTAAACTAATAATAATATCATTAAATAAATTATTGTACAAATATATCTATATAATAATATTTAGGTAGCAAACAATACAAACAAACAAACAATATTAACAAAATATGTAATGCCAACCCAAGGTTATAACCATGCGCGACTTGTAAGCCTCTACCCAGCGCTATACATAAGGGGTCGACGTCAATGTTAATGGGGAAAGGGAAAAAAATACAGAACAGTGGAAGAGCCAATCAGATAATATTCATCCACCAAGCAGTATCTTTGAAATGAAACGATAATAAATATGCAAAGTCAAAGACAAGGACCATCGATAAGAACCAAAATCTATCTTCAAACGATGATTAAATATTTGGTGTTATTCTAAAGTTATGCAGACAAGAAGATAATTCAACTACGAACTGGCCTTTAGTAAGGGGATCATGAAATATAGAGATCATCGGGAATATAGGATCAACTTATCACCATATTCGTAGAGGTTGCGATTGAAACATTATGTCTGGTTTATGATCACCGACTGCGTGCTTGACTTCTAATTCAAGTTACAAATCAAATATTGCAGATTGTGGAGATTAGGAAATAAACATCCAAGGAATTTGTGAACCAGTGTGAATTCTTTCATATGTAAAAGATGGTCTTGATTTAAATTCCATCTCTATACATCCTTGGTGTGAAGTTGAATCGAGAGTCTAACAATCTGCGAGTGTGCTGAATTCCCTTTCATTTCAACGGGGATTTTTGGATAAATGACTGTAATAGTATGTCTGCGATGTAAGGTTATTGGCGGAGCAATAATACTAGTCGAAAGAGAAATATTGTAATTAGAAAGAACCAGGGTAAAGTATACACTTTCTGGGTAGATGATATGATTGTTTGAGGTACTTGGGAGATTATTATAACATGATATAATTGCCGACTTCCCCAGCGATATCTACACTGTCTCAAATTAGGACTTATTAAAGGAGGTTTCTCTAATTTTTGTGATGCATATATTGAAGGTCAAAGACTTTAATCATATGAAAGATAATAATAATATTCCCAGCGAGCTTATGACTGCTATACTAAGTCGACTCAGAAGTAATTCGGATAGTATATATAGTGTATTATTCAGATTTTGAGAGCAGGCTGAGCAGTAGAATTCTATTTGGTAAAGGAGATCAATCTTTGAAATCAACCTGATACGAGAAATCAAACTTCAGATATTTATACAACTTATCTTCTTTTATTCAAATAAGAAATACATTTTTAACTACACTTGGCTCCTATTTCATTTAGGGTTTGTGAACTTATGGCAAAGTATAAAGTGACTCTGAAAGGGGACATTACACCATCCTAGGATGACTTTAATGCACCTTTTCTTGTTTCATTTTCACTCGAAATTCATCTCAATACTTCCTTTCTTGATCAAATTGCAAAGATTGTGATAAGTTTGATGTTGTTTATCATTGAGAAATTGATCTTTTTGCTGCCTCAAATCTGATCATACTTCGGAAAAAACTGATTTTCCGACCTTGATTCCACCTATTTCCAATGCCCCCCAAGCCCATGAAATGGCAATTTTACTTCAATATGAGGGTGGGATTTTGGGGCTGTCAGTCATGAATGGGAACATGAGAGTGTCAGAATCCGACCTCTCCATGTTCCAGCCTGGACATGGGATGGTCGGAACCCGACCACTCCATGCTCCAGCTTTAGTACTTATGTTTGGGGCTTTAATTTTCACCATTTGTGTACAATTTCATTCTCATTTCTTGATGCAAAGAGGTAAGTTAGATTGGGGTTATTTCATAAAGAAATTGTTCTTGGTTTCTTCAATGGTGTTCCTTACCCAAGTGACCCCAAGTGCCAATATGCCACTAACCTATCACTCTGACTTCTCCCAACTCCCTTACTGTTATAGGGATTCAATATGGCTTAAAATATGACTCCAACAATGTTCAAGTGGTTCTTGAAGTCCTACTCCAAGATCTTACCCTCAATCCACACTCTAGGCTCTCTATTCTTGTAGCCTTAACCAGCGAGTTTTTCCCAAATAACTTTTTGTTTTCCCAAAACACTTCCCAAATAAATTACATATTCAGATACCCATTATCCTTTTACACAACATATCAAAAGCTTTGGTATTGGTACTTTAGACCAACTATCCCAAAAACTGACTGTTCACTGTTTACAAGAGGGCTAATTTGGGTGCATTTACAAAAGAAGTACCATTTCTATCTGCTGCCCTGACATGCCACTTTGCACAGAGCCTAGAAATGGTCTAAAACTAAGGATTATCAAATTGGTTTGGCAATAGCATGTTTCCCTATGGGGTTTCTAACATACCCTCACCAAATTGCTCCAAAAACTAGGGCCTTCTAGTTTTCACCCTTCCACTCACTTCCAGAACCCCTCCTTCAGGATTCACCACGCATTGGACATATACTTTTGCTGCCTCAAACAAAAATATGCCCTCCTTAAGTCAGATCTCTTGCTGCTACTCTCTAGCAAGCAATTTCATGAAGTTTTCTTCACTATTCTTGGTGATCACCATATCAAATCAACTCTTCTGCAACATATAATGTTAGTACAATGTTGTACATGTTAAATATGCATCATTCGATGAGAAACAACAATCACATTCATGGAATGATGCTTTCAGATTGAAGAATTTATCAAAACTACTAAGAAAAACAGAGATTTAGTGAGTACAGTCAATCCAAATTGATTGAAATGGAAACAATAATACTTCAAAGCATCAACACATGTCTTATACAACCCTAATATATCTTCCAAGCATCAACAAAATGAATGGAATGAAATAGAGATCAAAACA
>MU225169.1:453260-464099 GCA_018584345.1 Thuja plicata | reverse complement strand
TTAGACATTTCAGTGGGATTTGTGCACCCATGTTAGACACCATCAAAGGTGGGATGAAGACAAAGTTTCAATGGACACCACAAGCTGACAAAGGGTTTGAAACACTCAAGGAAAAGATAGTAGAGTTGCCTACTCTAGTTCTTCCAAGCTTTGATAAACTTTTTATAGTAGAATGTGATGCAAGTAATGTGGCCATTGGGGCTGTCATAAGCCAAGAAGGAAGACCAGTAGCTTTCCATAGTGAGAAGCTAAATGATGATGCAAAGAAGAAGTACTCTTCTTATAACTTAGAGTTGTATGCTCTAGTCCAAGCACTCAAGAAGTGGAGGCACTACTTGCTGCCAAAGGAGTTCATAGTATATACTGATAACCAAGCTCTCAGCTTCCTTAACTCTCAAGACAAACTTAGCAGCAAACACATGAAGTGGGTGGAGTATCTACAAGCCTACACTTTCAATATCAAGCATAAAAAGGGAGTACAAAACAAGGTTGTTGATGCATTGAGTAGAAGGCTGCTCACAGTCCAAGAAGTTCAGCTACAGATCATAAGTATTGATAGCTTCAAAGACCTATATGCTGAAGACAAAATTTTTGCCCAAATCTACAAGGTATGCAAGGAGTTTAAAAACAACTTTCACGGTGAGTTTTCTGAATATACTTTGCAGAATGATTTGTTGTTTAAAGGAGGTCAACTTTGTGTTCCTAAAGGGTCAATGAGAGAGAATTTGATCCAAGAAAAACATAATGGAGCACTTAGTGGTCATTTTGGAGTCAGTAAGACTCAAGAGCTAGTCACTAGGTTCTATTTTGGGCCTAGAATGAATAGAGATGTTAGACGAGAGTTGTGTAGTGTGTCAAAAAGCAAAGGGCACATCATCCAATGCAGGTCTTTATCAGCCACTTCCAATCCCAACCAGACCATGGGAATGCATAAGCATGGATTTTGTAGCTAGTTTGCCAAGAACAAGGCATGGATATGACAGTATTTATGTTGTTGTAGACAGATTTAGCAAGATGACACATTTTATACCTTGTAAGACCATTCATGATGCTTGTAACATTGCACAGCTATTTTTCAGTGGTGGGGAGGATACATGGACTCCCACTTAGTATTGTTTTAGATAGGGACAACAAATTCATGAGCCATTTTTGGAAGACCTTATGGCAAAAGCTAGGCACTAACTTGTCTTTTGGATCTGCATATCATCCATAGACAGACGGCCAAATAGAGGTGGTAAATAGGGGTCTTGGTAACTTGCTGAGATGTCTCACAAAGGAGTATGGTCAAGCATGGGACCAACTCATTGGACAAGTTGGATATGCATACAATGATACGATGAACAGATCAACTGATAAGAGTCCTTTTGAAATAGTTTATGGATTTCACCCAAGAGGAATTTTTGCGCTTAGAGAATTGAAGGAAGGAATGCATGGTAGTGGATACGCTGAGGACTTTTCTCATTCAATGAGGGAAGTACATGAAAGTGTGAGAAAGAATTTGATTGAAAATGCTGAAAAAGTAAATCAAAAGGTGGATGCAACAAAGAGGGATGTTCAGTTTCAGATTGGAGACTTTGTGATGGTACACTTGAACAAACATAGGCTGCAAAAAGGTGTTCCTCACAAGCTACAAATGAAGAGGATAAGTCCATGTAAGATACTTGCAAAGTATGGAAACAATGCATACAAGGTGGAGCTTCCTGAAGACATTGGGTTGTCACCAGTTTTTAACATTGCAGATTTGATAGCATACAAAGGACCAATTCAAGATACTGATCAGAACCTTCAAGAGGTAATACAAGAGGTAAAAGATTTGAAATTAACCCCTACTCCATCTATGACAGCTGAAAAGATACTAGAATCAAGGGTCTACAAGAAGACTAGGAACAAAGACTATATGGAGCACCTTGTCAAATGGCATGGCAAAGAAGATGTTGATGCTACGTGGATCAGAGAAACAGACTTCAAGAGGTTGGGTATTGATCCAAACATGCTCAATCCAAGGATGGATTAACCTTTCTTTTGTCTGGGGGAGTATGGTGCAGGAGCACACCTAACTCAAACCCCTAGCTCTTTATTTCTGGCATGTACTGACTCTAGCCAAGTCAGGAGAGTGTGTGTGGACCTTAGAAGGTCGTTTGTTTTATTTCCCTAAGATGGATATGACTAGGTCAATCCATGTCTAGATAGGTTTCTTAGTTGGTTTCCTTTAGTTGTGTGTGTGTGTGAGGTAGTTTGTGAGCCTCTGGAAATCCAACCAAGGCATTGGGAACCTTGGATAAGCTTCTTGGTATCACTGGCACTCGGCCTACACTGGTGCCTAGTAGCTCAACATACATTGCCTAGTAGCTCGGCTAACACTTCAGCTTGGCTAACAATAATATTGAATTATTAAATTTTATATGATTAATAATAATATAACATATATAATATATTATTATTAATCAACATATATTATATGTATTCTAAATGATCATACGACTGAAGCTACAAACATTAATACTCCCTCTTAGCTAGGGAGGATGATCAAACAAAATGTGTAGTGATCTTTCGTGTCAACACTTATGAGCCTCACCATAGTTACACAAAATATCAACACTCCTCTTACCTAGGGAAGATAAAAATTCATCAAAATGCAATTCACAAAAGATCCCTTACTTTTAAGAGAGAAGATATCTCTTCATCGTGATATCAAGAGATATGGTTTGACCACGAATATCAAGTCTCATGACATTCACCATAACTCAAAGAGTATTTTAGATATCACCTCAATATGATATCAGAGATATGGTCTGACCAAGAATATGAAGTCTCATGATATTCACCATAACTCAAAAAAGTATTTTAGATATCACCTCAATATGATATCAAAGATATGGCCTGACCAAGAATATCAAGTCTCATGATATTCACCATAAATATCAATATATGATAATGACCACATGCACAACATAGAAGACATGTTAAAAAAGGGGGGGTCATCGATGTGGACAATATTTTACTGTCTATAGAAATTAACCTTAAAAAATCAATAAAAGAACTTAATGACAAAGGTTGATCAATCCAACTCATAAAATTCTTTCTTCCAATGACATGCCTACATTTCTATCTCCGTGGAATCGAGAATACTCTAGTTCTTTAAAGATGGTATTTAATATAAAATAATCATTTTCACTTGTTTCTGGCATGTTCATATTTATTATTATTATTATTATTATTATTAGTATAGGTTTTTAATTGAGTGAATAATTTCTATGGTGTTCCCAACATATATGACCTTGGATTATTTTGATTAATAGTTTAGTTTATTCAAGCGTTCTTAATTTTTCTAATCTAAGGTTTCATAATCGATTGAATCCACCATATGATTTAAATTGAGTATCGGTCTAGAAAGATGACTAGGACATAATATCAATGCATATATACCTCCTGATAGGGGTCCAGAACATATTGATCAACGAAACAAAATCAAATGAAAATGAAGATTTATAAACTATTTAAATTAGTTGCATATTCATGTTGGTTTACCCTACTAATGATATTTTATTGAGAGGGGGTGAATCATAAAATATTGAAACTTAACACTTTAAAACTAAACCTTTGATTCAAATCAGTGATTCAAATAACAACAACATTCGAAACTTGTAAACACTTCACAAACTTGATAAAAAACATATAACATAAGAAAATAACATTCACAGTTATCAAGCATCACATGTAACACCAGATTTAATGAGGAAACCTAATTAGGGAAAAACCTCTGTGGGAATTGTCACCCACAAAAAGATATACTCTTCTAAAGTATGCTTAGTTAAGAGCCAATCCGGTTAAAGATTATAATGCACGTTTATTAGATGTGACCCTGTTAGGGGATTTACCTCAGATTCGTTAAGATCTTCATCCTGTTAGGAGTGGTCTGGTCAGAGGGCTTAAACATTCATCCTAGAATGTTACCTTTCACAAGGATTTAAAAAAAGACTTGTTAGGTCCACTCGGTGAAGAGATTTTTTGTTACAAATATTAGTAAGCAACAATGTACTGATTTGACCTGTGATTCTGCAACTAACCTTTGCTTGATCATATCCCTTGTTCGCTCTCTGAAACTTACTGGCACCAACAACTCATCAGTCTCTCCTCTAGACCGGTTCTCCAACTCTTTCATTACTCTGCTTAGTAGCTCCAGCAACTCTATATAAACATACAGACTCATCAATATATAGGCCTCTATTTTGCCTCTTAATCATATTGATTAGGTTTCCCTTTAATTGCGCTCAACTGTTAGATCATCTCAAATGAACTGATACAATGTATCTGCAACTCGATTAGGCGGTTAACCTTGCCTCGTGACTTGCACTTTCCTTGGAACTCAACTTTATTTTTGCCGCTTAATCTTGATCTTAGATTTTGAACTTGACTTTTCATGACTGTAGATCTTGTAACAAACTTCGCCTTCATCCTTAGCATCTTCTTGATCTTTTTGCCTTCGCATTAACTTTTTTCTTCTCCTTGAATCCAATATTTGTTCAAACTTTGTTCCGTGCTCGGTGACTATATTCACTCAGTTTCTGACTTTGCTTGGTTACCAATCTTTCTCGATAACTAACCTTGCTCGGTTGTCAACTTCTCTCGGTGACTGTCTTTACTTTGATTGACCGACTAACACTTCACTGCTCGGTAACTAGGTTGTTCCCTTTATCGACTTGACCTCTCTGCTTTACCGATTTAACAACATCAAATGTTAAGTAATAATAATTATACCAATAGTTCCTCATCATTGGCTACTCTTTATTATCTGCCCAATTAAGTTCCTCTCTAATTGATATTGCAACTTAATATAAACCATAAATCAATTGCTTAACATCAATGAAAAAATAACAACTCATCTAACCATTCTACATGCTTGTATCCTTCTGAACTCAGTCTTCATCACCATTACCATTAGTTGGTTAACAATCTCCCTCTTTGGCATTGATGGAAACACTATCAATTGATGATGGTATACTTTGATCTCTTTGTACTGTATCTGCTCCCTCTTAGCTTGTTCTTCCTCTTTGCCTTCTATCACATTCTCCCTCTTACATGTAGTCTCCTTTACTTGTGTACATCACCGACTTCTCCCTTGTGTATTCATCAATTACTTACTATACTTCTCCCTCTTTGACAACAATGCCAAAGATCCATACTCCCAAAATATTGTTCAGGTAGTGAATCATACCTTACATGTACTGATTTCTTTTTGCATACATAAATCCTTTCACAACTTCAGGCATCACCTACAGTGTGATTACTAGCATCAAATCAAAAATTAGATATTCTAATATGTCCTAGAATTGATGCAACATGCCTCTTGCATTAATGAATGTTGGATAGGGGTAAGACCTTTGAGATACTCAAAAGCATCCTTCGGTAGTGGTTTGGTGAATATGCCAGTAAGTTGTTCTTTTGAATTCACATATTCCAACATTACAAGCTTGTCTTGTACTTTCTCTCTCAAGTAATGATACTTGATAGATGTTTGCTTGGTCTTTGAGTGCATTACCAGATTCTTTGATATGTTTACAACACTTGTATTGTCACAATAGATAGTGACAGTATCAGTGATCTTTTCTTGCATACCTTCTAGTAGCTATTTGATCCACACAATATTTGCACAATTCATAGTTGCAGCAACATACTCAGCCTTGGCAGTAGACTGTGATATTCAACTTTGTTTCTTTCTTAGCCATGTAATTAGTCTTTCTCCTAGAAAGAAAGCTCCTCCTCTTGTACTCTTTCTATCATCAATGTTTCCAGCCCAATTAGCATCAGTATAGACTTTCAAGTCAAAGTATCATCCTTTATTGTATAATAGGGCAAAATCCTTAGTGCCTCTCATATATCTAAAAAATCTCTTAACTACAGACATATGTGTTTCCTTCAGATCAGAAGAAAACCTTGCAACAATTCCTATTGCATGAGAAATATCGGGTCTGTTGTGCACTACATATTGCAACTTACCAATCATGGATCAGTAGAGTGTCTCAATGAATTCTTGTGACTCATCCTCTTTAGATAAATTGCATCCAGTGACCATCGGTGTTCCAACCGGTTTTGAGTCATCCATACCAAAGGTCTTTAGGATCTCCTTGATATATTTTGATTGTGTAATATAGATCCCATCCTTTACCTGTTGAATTTGAAGTCCATGAAAGAATTTAATCTCTCTAATCATAGAAATCCTATTTTTATTAGATATGAATGCAATCTTTCATACCATGCTCGGGGTGCTTGTTTCAAGCCATACAGTGCTTTGTGCAATTTGCACACCATGTCTCAGTTAGTATTCTCAGAAAATATTTCAACTTGTTCAATATATACTTCCTCTTCAAGAATACTGTTGAGAAAAGTAGACTTCACATCCATTTGATAAACTTTAAATCCCTTATAAGCCGCATATGCTAGTAGAATTCTTACTTCTAATTTAGAAATAGGTGCAAAAGTTTCACCATAGTCAATTCCTTCTTCTTGTGCATACCCCTTGCAAACTAATCTTCCTTTATTTTTTATTACATTATCATGCTCATTCAACTTATTTATGAAAATCCACTTAGTACCGATTACATTCTTATCTTTTGGTCTTGGTACCAAAGTACATGTATTATTCTTTTGAGTTTGATCTATCTTTTCCTTCATTGATTTCATCCAATCTTCAATTTCTAAAGAATACTTTTCTCGGTTCAAGTTCAAATATTAAACATGTGTTTTCTCTTACCTTGCTTCTTGTCAGAACTCTAGCAATCTTGTCTCCAATGATTTTACTCGGTGAATGTTGTTTCTTTACATACTTTGCCAACACAGGCTCAATAGCTATTGGTATCTCTTCATTTCCATGATTCGGTGGAAGTTGTCTCTGCTCATCTTCTTCCTCAGTTTGTTCTTTCGGTAAGGTGTCAGGAATCTCAGTTTGTACATAGAAAAATCTTTGATAATCTTTAGGTTCCTTCTTTCTGTCTTCATCATTCTTCTATGCAAATTCATCAATAGTCACATTTGCACTTTCTACAGTTTTGTTAGTATTCTTATTCAAACATGTGTAGGCTTTTGTCTTAGTAGAATATCCTAGGAATATTCCTTCATCTCCTTTAGAGTCAAATTTACCATCTCTTGCATATTTAAGAATATGACACCTACTTCCAAATACTTTGAAGTAATTTACATTCAGTTTGTGTCCATATCAGATCTCATAAGTTTTTTTGTTAGTTCCCTTCTTCAGTTGTACTCGATTTAGTGTATAAGAAGCAATGTTGAATTCTTCTCTCCAAAAGGTTTGAGAAATCTCATTCTCAATCATCAGTGTTCTAGTACAATCCACAATGGATTTTTTTCTTCTTTCAACTATATCGTTCTATTGTGGTGTTCTTGGTGCATACATCTGCCTCTTTATATTTTTTCATTGCAGAAGAGTGTAAATTTATCCGATGTAAACTCTCCACCTCTTTCAAATCTCAAAAATTTCAGGTGTCTCCATGTCTCTTTTTCAACTCTAGCCTTGTACGACTTAAACATTTGAAATGCATCATATTTTTGTTTTAAAAGCATAACTAACATCATTCTATAATAATCATCAAAAAATAATATGAAGTATCTATCTCCATAGTAGCTCCGCGTTCTCATGGGACCACATAGATTGGTGTGTACTAACTCCAATATAGCTTGTGTAGTATAGGTTTTGCTTGTAAAGCTTGATTTATTCATCTTACCTACTTGACATCCCTTACACATTACATTCTCAGGTTTGTCTAGACTTGGTAGACCTCTTACTTTGTTCTTCTTACTCACTTTGATTAAGTTGTCAAAATTAACACGACATAGCCTTTTGTGCCATAGACATACATCTTCAATCTTAGCAAATAGACAACTCCTTATGGATGTGTCAAGGTAGAATAATTTACCTTTAGATTGACGTCTAATGGCAATCAGAATTCTCTTCTGATCAAATACTTTAACCTTCTTGTTTTGAAATTCTAGTCGGGGACCTGTATTATTTAATTGTGCCACACTCAACAAATTGTACTTCAGACCTTCAACCAATAAACATCATCACATTTGGTATTACTCAGTAGAATTATAGAACCTTTTTCCCTTCACATGATATGGGGCATCATTTCCAAATCTAACATTACCATCATTATGCTCTTTCAAAGTAATAAAATTATCAATATCACCAGTCATGTGGTGTGAGAAACCATTGTGTATAATCCATGTATCATTTTTACTTACTTGTGATATTAGGGCTTTTTCTTCAACATACCTTTCTTCATCAGACTCATCTTTAATAGCAACATAGACAACTTCTTCATCATCATCATCAGTGCCATCATTAGATGAACCTCCTTCATCAATATAGCATGCTTTCCTTCCTTTGTTCTTTAAGTCTCTAAATCTTCTAGAAATCTGTTCTTAGTCTTGTTGTTTTCTCTATTATCTTTCTTCTCATTATTGTCACGAAAATTAGAAGCTATGTGACCAATCTTATTGCATGATAAACATTTCAAAGGGAGCTTACCTCTGTACTTTCCTTTACCTCTCGGTAGTCTCCTAGCCAATAATGCTTCAAATTCAACTTCATTATTTTATCTTCATCATATGGATCTTCAAGCTCACTCTTGCAACTATGAAATCTTTTGCTAGCACTACTTGCATATCCATCACTAGATCTAGAATCTATAGAATTCTCAATACTCAAAGATGATTTGAATGCAGATTCAATCTTAGAAGTAGTAGGAAAACTATTGTCAAAACCATTCAGCTCAAAAGAAAATAGCTCACCGATTGTAGCATCCAAAGTAACAACCATTTATGGAATGGATCTCAACTCTTGAATATCAGACACTCAGATAGCATAGATAGGTAGCAGTGTTCTAAGCATCTTGCTTGTAACATCTTCTTCATTAATGGTTCCACCAGCACCTCTAATAGAAATAACAATCTCCTTTAGTCTTTTGTTGTATGCTATAATGTTTTCTCCTTGTTTCATTCTCATTGATTCAAACTTTCCTCTTAAGTTTTCATCCTTAGCTTTCTGAACATGTTGATCTCTACCAAAAACTTGTGTAAGCATATCCCACATTTGCTTAACAGTATCACAACCTTCTAAATCATTTAACTCTAGGTCGGTGAGAGTAGAAGCTATATCTATCATCACTTGTGTATGTTCTTTCCTTTCTCTTGTCTTCTCAAGTGTCAAGGGACCAAACATAGGAGGTGAGTACTCATTTCCAAGATGATTTAGTGCATGATCTCCAATACCATATATGTGAAGCCTCAATGTGTTCTGCCATGTAGAAAAATTATTCCTATTTAGCTTCAGTGCTTCCCTCTTGTACATTTTCGGACCTTGAACTCAATTAACTTTAAACTTATCTTCTCGAAGCACTAGCTATGGTACCAATTGTTGTTTTACCCTACTAATGATGTTTTACTGAGAGGGGGGTGAATTAGAAAATATTGAAATTTAACACTTTAAAACTAAACCTCTGATTCAACTCAATGATTCAAATAACAATAGCAACTGAAACTTGTAAACACTTCACAAACCTGATAAACAACATATAACATAAGAAAGTAAATTTCATAGTTTTCAAGCATCACATGTAACACCATATTTAACAAAGAAACCCAATTAGGGAAAAACCTCTGTGGGAATTGTCACCCACAAAAAGAAATACTCTTCAGAAGTATGCTTGGTTAAGAGCCAATCCAGTTAAAGATTACAATGCACATTTGTTAGATGTGACACTGTTAGGGGATTTACCTCATATTTGTTAAGATATTCACCCTTATAGGAGTGGCCTAGTCAGAGGGCTTAAACATTCATCCTAGAATGTTACCTTTCACAAGGATTTACAAAATTACTTGTTAGGTCCACTCGGTTAAGAGCTTTTCTGTTACAAATATTAGTAAGAAATAATGTACTGATTTGACCTTGGATTCTGCAACTATCCTTTGCTTGATAAGATCCCTTGTTCTCTCTTTGAAACTTACTGGCACCAATAACTTATCAGTCTCTCCTCTGGACTGGTTCTCCAACTCTTTAACTACTCTTCTTGATAGCTCTTCAACTATTCAATTCGCCAACAACTCTGTATAAATATACAGACTCATCAATATCTAGGACTTTGTTTTGCCTCTTAATCCTACTGATCAGGTTTCCCTTCAATTGCGCCCAACCGTCAGATTATCTCAAATGAACTGATACAATGTATCTGCAACTCGGTCAGGCAGTTAACCTTGCTTCGTTGTAATGTCCCCATTTTTAGTAGGGTCATTGAATAGATGGTGCCAGGTCATTATTGCGATCCTCGTGGTCTGGCAAGGTGTTTAGAGGGTCATTGGTGTGAACTTACTATTTATAGTAAGTCAATGGATAGTTCCGATGAGCTCAGATGAGTTAGAGGAGTTGAATGATGCTCTCAGTTTTCATTTCTGACTTCCGGTTTGGGCTCCAAGAATCTTGGAGAGAGTGTCTATTTTTAGTAAGTCACCCTGTCAGGTTCCTTCATCATCTTTTATCATCAGGATCACTCCAGTGTAGACAAATTTTGATTCTAATGCTTCTTCAATTATTTTCGCAAGACAGGTGAATTATTATTATTATTTAATTAAATTTGCTAAGGTTGCTATTATTGTTGGTATTATATGTTGGGCACCTTAGTGTTATAGCTCGTCGAAATCGGGATGAAAAGTTTTAAATCTTGGGCACAAGAAACAGGGACCTTGCGTGTCATAATTTCATGATATTGATGAAAAGGTCATTTTTGGAGCCAAATGAGTTAATAAATTATATTACTCAATTTGTGC
>MU225169.1:413825-453210 GCA_018584345.1 Thuja plicata | reverse complement strand
CATAATTTCATGATATTGATGAAAAGGTCATTTTTGGAGCCAAATGAGTTAATAAATTATATTACTCAATTTGTGCCTAAGTATAAAAGTGCTTCAAGTGAAAAGTGTGTGAGAGAAGACACTTTTTTAATTATAAAAGCAATAGGAAAGGCATTCATTCCCGATCGATTGATTATATTATATTTGGTTTGTTTTCTCTGAGGAGAAGTTTTGATCTATGCTCTTGCTAAAATATAAGGGTCAAATTGGCTTGTAGAGGACTGATTCTTCTGAAGTTAATATTTTATTGGTTGCTGAAGTATAACCAATCATTCTTCTTCCATACTGTCTGCCTGTTACTAGAGGAAGAAGTAATTATGATAGTTTTGTCTGTGGATTTGGAGAATTTTGATAATTGATTAGCACACTGAGGGTGCAATTAATTGCTGGATTGAATTCCATTGAACTGGGGCCTGCAAAAGAGGTCGATTTTATTTGCTGGAGTGGTGGAATAATATCATTCTAGAAATTTGATTTAAGAGTTTCTTGGCTGTGAATCGAATCTTATTGTTGCAGGTCGATTTACAAATTCTGACTGCAAGGAAGAAATCAAGGGTTTAGTGATTTATGCTAGCTTTGAATGAATAATCTCAGATTTGCTGTGCTTTGAACCAACCAGCAATGTTGGTGAATTGTGTTAAGGGTAATTTCTGTTTGATTTTATGCATTGTTCTTGTGATTACAAATATCAAGAAGAGGCTACAGTTGAAAGTCAGTGATCATCATATCGCGGGTGGGAGTTGAGGAGTCGGAAGTATGCTTTGGGCGTCTTCCTTCATAGTTACAAGCTGCTGTAATACCACTAGCCGCCTTGCACTTTCAGCGTGGGGAAGGAAACAAATTAGAAGTGTTGGCTAGATGTCAAAGATGGTGCTAAAACAATGCGGCCAACATTAATCCAAATTATATGAGGTAGCGTTTTATAATTACTCTACTCAATGGTTGTTGATTGTTCAAAGAATTGTAACACCATATTATTTGACATAGTTTTGTAATTGCTTCAATGAATTAAATCTTTCATGGAGAATTGTTGTTTGATTTAAATATTGAAAAAATGTTTTAAAAGGGGAAGTTTCATATTTGTTTCAAAAGAGAAGTGTTGTTATATGATCTTGTGGAGTAAATTTTGCTAGAGTTTATAGAGGAGAGCTTGGCAGGCTTATTTTGTGGTTGCAAAATCTATTAATTCATAGCAGAGCTAGGTTGGGCTCATTACAGTGGTATCAGAGCGGTTTCCTACCACCCTGTGGTGTAGGAAATTTATTATTTATGCAGATCTGCTATTATATTTAAGAGTGATCAACACTCACATATTTTGAGCTATGGATAGATACAGACGTCTTAGCATCGAGAGCCGACACATCAATGCAGGAAATAGATATAAAATAAATACATTAATGGAGAGTATGGAGAGACTTAGGCTTCATCAGCAGAGGATGGTGACAAGACTATCGGATCCAGAGATAGTAGATAGGGTAGAAAGATATATGGTTTCTCCCTTCAGTAGGCCTGCATTGAGATCGTAGGGTAGGAGGCTTGAGTTTTCCTCGACAGGTGTCCGAGATAGAGATGTACCAGTATGTACGACACCTACTCATGGATATACATGTGGACGTGTTAGTACCAGTGGTAGACTGCAGTACTGAGCTTCATCAAGTTGAGGTTTCCCGAGTCGTTGTAGTTGGTGCAGAGACAGTTGATACAATAGTTACCTCTGATGGTCCAGATTCTCTTGAGGAGGGAATTGTTATTGGAGATTTATGTCATCTATCGCAGTGTATCTCTAGAATGAGAGGTAGTACCCCTCTCAGGTGGGATAGGCGAGAGCATGGAGCTACCTTGTTGTGGTATTGATGATCAGGGTGTTACAGCTGAGTCAAAAGATGTCGACTCATTTTCGGGAGTAATTGAGTCACATCCTGACATTGATTTAGATGTACAGAGTCAAGAGATAGTAGTTGAGCATCTGTTAGGGGATGTAGATGCAGTGAGTATGGACACTTCTGATGATATAGGCTGTATGGGGTATGACATTCCTTATTAGATATTGGGTGATGACTCTGAGGTTCTTTTGGATGGGTCCCAAGATCAGGATTCACAGGGACTCTCTGTTATTGGCGATACTACTAGGGTTTCCGCTTCTTCTGAGGTGTTCGTTGAGGTACTGACGAGTTATATCGTAGTTGCAGATGTGTGCGAGGACAGTAGTACACATGGGGCAAGCAGTTTTGATTCAGTCTCCTATCACAGTGCAATTAGTGGGACTGAGAGCTTGCATAGGAGGCAGGGCTTATAGAGGCATCATGTGTCTAGTCAGCTGAAGGTGAATGACAGAGACATCTCTTTAGTTGTTGAGTATTTTGATGCGATTCGTCAGATGTTAACTACATCTGGTTGGGGTGATCCTATGTCAGATGAGCACAATGATAGTAGCCTTTCCCTAACAGAGGTTTATGCGCTTCGAGAGGCTTTCAGGGTCTTGAAGCATAACTATACATAGTTAGTTGCTGATAGGGATTACCTTTTGGAGTGGGGAAGTACCTGTTATGAGACATTGTTAGGGAAAGAGGAGGAGGTGGTTGAGCTTACCCAGGAGCTTGAGGTGATTGTGGACTCACTGTAGTGTACCCAGTTGGCTTTCCAGGAGTCACAGTCACAATTGGAGGAGGTAACCGTAGAGTTGGAGCATGTTCGGTCTGTATATGTTAAATGTGGCCTTCTTATTCAACCATACACTTCAACATAGTCCTTGTTCATCAGCGACATACAAAAGTGAATATGATTTATTCATCTTGCATGCTTGTATGATTCGACCTATTGCCTTCTATCCATACGGGTTTTTGAATGGCTCTCAGAACGAGAGTCTCACAACCTAGACCAATCTAAGAATGAAGGATTTTTCTCCATGAATGCAATGCAATATTAATCTAATAATGAAAGATGCAAGATTAATCTAAATGAGATTAAACTATGACACGATTTGAAAGAGATTGCAATGCAAGATTATTCTAAGAAATTGAAACTAATCTATTGCAAAATTAGCTTAATAGAAATGAGATTATGAGCTAAAATGTAGCAGCAATTCTTTATTCTAACAATGCATATCCTTGAATGAGAAATGAGAGTTCTTTTATAGACTGAGAGTCTACTCAGAATAGAAAGTTTCCTTTTGAATTAAAACATATAAAAAAACCAGTTTAGATTAGCAATTTTTCTTTAAAAGAAAACAATGAACTATTTTCTCTTTGTTTTAAACTGTTTTCTTTTTTATTTTAACTGTTTTCTTTCTCTTTAAAGCACAATAAATTTAAAGTTTCTATTTCTGAATTGAAGAGAAGATTTTTGAGAGAATATTTAATTAAATAAATAGAATATGACCTCATAAATGTGTTTTTCTCAATTATTTGAATAATTAAATCCAATTATTGAAATGGAGATATTTATTTAATAATTAAATATTATTTAATTCATTTTTATGTGTTTTAGCTAAAAAGGGTGAATTTAACTTAATTAAAGTGCTATGACTTTATAATTAAATTAATTCAATCATAGGGTTTGTTTAGCTAATTGATTGATATTTCAGGAATTAAATATAATGTATGATTAATGCAGATTTAGGATTTTCTGCATTTGACACTCAGGTTGAGTAGAGTCAGTAAAAACTCAGAATTGCCTAGTACAATAGGACTTTGATGATTCAAAAGAATGACAAATGCAACAAAATTGGTTAGGGTTTCAAGATGCCAATTTTGGGGTGTTACATGGTCCACATCAACCCCAGACTTAGTTCCGTTGCACATTGAGGTGGTTGGTGGTGAGTTTGCTTCTATGGTTGGAGATGTGGGATGTGATGATGTGGCTGACACATCCGTCCGAGATATGGGTGCAGTAGGTACAGAGGAGGTGAGGGCATCAGTGGGGATGAGATCTCATGGTGATTTTATTCCTGCTGCTAGAAGCGAATCTATTACCACATTTCATACAGCTGGTGGCAGTAGACAGTTGGTAGTGCCACATTTGCAGGAGGATCAACTGTGGGTTGCGGGGGAGCAGGTTGACGCTTCCACATATAATTTTTACTGCACCGAGTCATTCATGGAGTATCTAATTGAGAGTGCAGATTTGCAGGGGAGTTCATACCAAGTATCTGAGGGTACTCTCATTAGAGGCTCTTGTGCTATACGATGTTTGGTGAGGAAGATTGTAGATACCTTAGCTACAATGCTTCCCAATAGGGATCTTTTATGGTTGGGTTTGTTGAGAGGGTTGCCTAGGATCCTCCCAGCCTGTAGTTAGACGGAGTCAGAGATTGGAGCCATCTCTTGATACTTAGTTTGGTAGTGATGAGCCATTGATGGAGATTGGGGATTTCTATCGACATTACACTGTGAGGTGTGCTCATCATTTTTCTTTCAAACCATAGGTAGAGGATATGGTTTTTCATTGTTGTGGGTTGGCTCCAGTTTCATACCATCCATTGTGGGATGGGTTAGTACCATCTTTTGTAAATGGGATCAACAGTTGCAAGTTATACCACTTGCAGTATCTTCATGCCCAGGTCAGTCTTGCCGAGATTGGATTTGGTGGTAGTAACTCAGGTACCTACACTTGTTATCATATCCACAATGTGGTTGGGTGTGAGTGTCAATTAGACAGGGACGCGAGGATTGGCACATTTAGTGTTTCAGTTGGGTTGAGTTCTACTGAGTTGTTTCCTCCATCCACACCTACAGTTAGTCTTCAAATGATTCTATTAGTGATGTCAATTATTTGGGTGTTGGTGATACGGGGGCCAATTGTGTGAAATAGTGATATTACATAATTTCATCTGTGGGATCCAGGTGGATTGTGATGTTTCTTGTTCCTGTGATTGCTTGGGGACAAGCAATCTTGGGGAGGGAGGACTGTAATGTCCCTATTTTTAGCAGGGTCATTGAATAAATGGTGCCAGGTCATTATTGCGATCCTCGTGGTCTAGCGAGGTGCTTAGAGGGTCATTGGTGTGAACTTACTATTTATAGTAAGGTAATGGATAGTTGCAATGAGCTCAGATGAGTTAGAGGAGTTGAATGATGCTCTCAGTTTTCATTTCTGGCTTACAGTTTGGGCTCCATGAATCTTGGAGAGAGCATCTATTTTTAGTAACTCACACCGTCAGGTTCCTTCATCATCTTTTATCATCAGGATCACTCCAGTACAGACAGATTTTGATTCTGATGCTTCTTCAGTTGTTTTCGCAAGATGGGTGAATTATTATTATTATTTAATTAAATTTGCTAAGGTTTCCATTATTGTTGGTATTATATGTTGGGCACCTTAGTGTTATAGCTCGTCAGAACTGGGATGAAAAGTTTTAAATCTTGGGCACAAGAAACAGGGACCTTGCGTGTCATAATTTCATGATATTGATGAAAAGGTCATTTTTGGAGCCAAATGAGTTAATAAATTATATTACTCAATTTGTGCCTAAGTATAAAAGTGCTTCAAGTGAAAAGTGTGTGAGAGAAGACATTTTTTAATTATAAAAGCAATAGGAAAGGAATTCATTCCCGATCGATTGATTATATTATATTTGGTTTGTTTCTCTGAGGAGAAGTTATGATTTGTGCCCTTGCTGAAGTATAAGGGTCAAATTGGCTTCTAGAAGACTGATTCTTCTGAAGTTAATATCTTATTGGTTGCTGAAGTATAACCAATCATTCTTCTTCCATACTATCTGCCTGTTACTAGAGGAAGAAGTAATTCTGAAAGTTTTGTCTATGGATTTGGAGAATTTTGATAATTAATTGGCACACTGAGGGTGCAATTAATTGCTAGATTGAATTCCATTGAACTGGGGCCTGCAGAAGAGGTCGATTTTATTTGTTGGAGTGGTGGAATAATATCATTCCAGAAATTTGAATTAAGAGTTTCTTGGCTGTGAATCGAATCTTATTATTGGAGGTCGATTTACAAATTCTGGCTACAAGGAAGAGATCAAGGGTTTAGTGATTTATGCTGGCTAAGAATGAATAATCTCAGATTTGCTGCACTTTGAACCAACCAGCAATGTTGGTGAATTGTGTTAAGGGTAATTGTTGTTTGAGTTTATGCATTGTTCTTGTGATTACGGATATCAAGAAGAGGTTGCGGTTGAAAGTCAGTGATCATCATATTGTGGGTGGGAGTTGAGGGGTCAGAAGTATGCTTTGGGCATCTTCCTTCATAGTTACAAGCTGCCGTAATACCACTAGCCACCTTGCACTTTCAGTGTGGGGAAGGAAACAAATTAGAAGTGTTGGTTGGATGCCGCAGATGGTGCTAAAACAATGCGGCCAACATTAATCCAAATTATATGAGGTATCATTTTACAATTACTCTACTCAATGGTTGCTGATTGTTCAAAGAATTGTAATGCCATATTATTTGACATAGTTTTGTAATTGCTCCAATGAATTAAATCTTTCCTGGAGAATTGTTGTTTGATTTAAATATTGAAAAAATGTTTTAAAAAGGGAAGTTTCATATTTGTTTCAAAAGAGAAGTGTTGTTATATGATCTTGTAGAGTAAATTTAGGTAGATTTTATAGAGGAGATCTAGGCAAGCTTATTTTGTGGTTGCAAAATCTATTAATTCATAGCAGAGCCAGGTTGGGCTTATTACATTCGTGACTTGCACTTTTCTTGGAACTCACAACTTTCTTTTTGCCGCTTGATAGAGATGGGTCTTCTAACTCTAGAGTCATCTTGACTCTATTCCAGGGTCTCTTTCCTTGTCCTCCTATGGATCTCACAACCCTGACCTTGAAGCTAAGTCACTAAGAACTTCACCCTCCCAACCAAGATCCTCCCTATTAATAAGTATTTTCAATGCTCAGTGAATCCACAAGGGTGAATTCTACCTACCTATGCCAACACACTCACAACTTATTGCAGGGTTGCATTTCCTCTTCTTCATGTCATTTTAGGACATTATTGGTTGTTTGAGACTCACAAATGTCCATTCATGCACTGATCTTCAAGAATTTAGAATTAGACCTAAAGACTTCTTGTAGCCCTATTTAGGCTCTATTTCTTAGTTTTATCACAAAATCCCCAAAGGACCCCCAAAACTAATTTAGGATTCTGATACCCAATTCCAAAATATTAGATATTTTCAAGGTGTGGATTCTTGAAGTCATCCGTACAACCCCCGAAACCTCTTAGGGACATTGTCCTTAAAAATAGGACTAATAGGCCATTGTTCTATATTTTCTCTCATTTCTCATTGCATTCAACTCCTCCATTGCTACTATTTCTCAGAGGGTTGTATTATCCCCTCCTTAGCACTCTCCAACCACTGAATTTTTTCTACCAATTCAACCTTGCAATATTTTTACCTTTGTCTCTCTTTTTCCCTAGTCGGGCTATAGCCAAGCTCGCCTAGGGAAATAGCTCAAAATTCATTGCTGGCTCTCCTACTAACAAAACCAAAAGGAAAATTATGTACAATGGCTCCTCTTAAATTCCATCTAGGCATATTTTGATTACCATAGATTTAAGAACCTCGAGGAGCCATTTTCTATATACAGTCCAGAATTGGACCAGGAGACTGCAACTTTAAAGAAGATTTAAAAGAACCTACAAAATGAAGATTATTCACAAAACTCTTTCCACACATAGTTTCTAAACAAACATAAGAACCTAATTAAAATGGACAAAACAAGGATTCAATCCATTTATAAGTTTCACTAATCCAAAATGCTAAAAAATTGTGACTGTCTCAGTCTACAACTTCAAATTTAATGTAAATGCAAAAAAATGACATCCAACCTTGAAATGTTTCCATGGGGGTTCTTAAATAGTCTTCCCCAACTCCAATCAACCGCTCTAACTGACTCATTTGTCCATTTAGAACAAAAGAAACTTTTTGGTCCTTACCAAGCAACTTTTAAAGTTGCAAAATTGCAAAAATGTTGCATGAGCAACTTTTCAATTTTCTTGCATTTTGATTTTCCATTGCTTCTATTGTCTTGGTTGGATTACCAGAGGCCTAAAATCAACTCCTAAATCAAAAAACACTCTAAAGACACTTTCCTAAGGAAATGGGATGCACATTCAATATTTTGACCCATTTTTCCTTCTTAGGTCATTACAAGAAGTGAATGAACAAAACATTACAAAAAGAAAACACCACGAACCCTAAACCAATCCTAAATCTCCCTAATCCTTCCTAATTTTTCTAAGTGACTAGGAAATTACACAATCAGAAAAAAATAAGGGCCTTTAACCCTAGGTGTTCCTGCACCATTCTCCCCCAAATAGAATAAATCAACTTTCAGGTGATGGAATCAAGTCAAGGGTTATGCCTAACTTTTGGAAATCTCTCTCCTACACCCATGTAGCCTTGGAATATTCTTTCCCTTTCCATTTGACTAGGTGCTCCATGTAGACCTTGGATCTAGTCTTCTTAGCAACTCTAGAGTTCTGAATCTTCACTGCCTTTGGCTTTGGTGTAACTGGAAGTTTCATTGTCATGAGTTCCACTGTATCCTCTGAATGATTAGGATCTCCCTCTAGAATTGGTCCTTTGTAGGACACTGCAAGATCTGCAACATTAAAGATTGGAGATAGTCTTATGTCTGCACGAAGGTCAACTTTGTAAGCATTAGGTCCATATTTTATCAGAATGGTACAAGGACCTATCTTCCTCATCTAAATCTTACTTGGAACACCTTTTTGTAGTCTTTCTTTGCTTAGGTGCACCATGACTAAATCTCCAACTTGGAGCTAAAAATCCCTTTTATTTTCATCTACCTTTTGCTTGGTATGTGTTGTACTCTCCACTAATGCCTTTTTCACTGTATCATGGACCTCCTTCATTGACTGAGAAAAATCCTCAGCATAGCCACTCTTCTCTGCAACACTTCCAAGATCCCTGAGTTCACATATAGCCGGGGGATGAATCCCACACACTACTTTAAAGGGTCTCTTTCCAGTTGATCTATTGATGGTATCATTGTATACAAATTTTGCTTGAGCAAGTAACTAATCGCATGACTGCCCATATTCCTTGGTGTGACATCTTAGAAGGTTTCCCAAGCTTCTGTTAACCACCTCAATTTTCCCATTATTTTGTGGATGATATCTAGATCTAAAAGAAAGATTTGTACCAAGTGTTTGCCATAAAGCATTCCAAAAATGACTCATAAACTTAGAGTCCCAGTCTGATACAATGCTTAGGGGTAAACCATGGATCCTAACTGCTTCTCCAAAGAATATATTTTCTATATAACATGCATCATGAGTGGTCTTGAATGGCACAAAGTGAGCCATCTTTTTGAACCTTTTCACAATAAAAAAATACTATCCACTCCTTGTTTGGTCTTGGGAGGTCCAACTAAAAAATCCATACTAAGACACTCCTAAGGTCTATTTGGGATTGGAAGGGGTTGATACAACCCTGCATTGGAGGAATTCCCTTTATCCTTTGGAAAGACTATAAAAGTCTCCACATACCTCTGGATATCCCTACTCATTCTTGGCCAATAGTAGTATCTCTTCACCGACTATAAGGTCTTATGCACACCAAAATGTCCACTCAATGAACCATTATTCTTCTCCTACACTATGTTCTCCCTCATTGAACCTTTAGGCACACAGAGTTTCCCTCCCCTAAATAGAAGACCTTCTTGAAGGGTAAAAATAGAGTACTCACCATGAAAGTGGTTTTGAAATTCCTTACATACCTTGTAGGCTGCTAAGAAGTCCTCATTATCTGGATACAAATCCTTGAAACTTTCTATGCCAATGCTCCTTAACTGAATTTCTTGCACTGTGAGAAATATTGTGCTCAATGCATCTGCTACCTTATTTTGGAGCCCCTTCTGGTACTTGATGGTGAAGGTGTAGACTTGGATATACTCCACCCACTTCATATGTTTATGGCTTAACTTATCTTGTGAATTCAGAAAGCTTAAAGCCTGATTGTCAGTAAAGACTATAAATTCTTTAGGAAGGAGATAATTTCTCCACATCCTTAATACCTGTACTAATGGATATAGTTCCAAATCATATGAATAATATTTCTTCTTTGCATAACTATTTTTTTCACTATGAAAGGCTACTAGCTTCCCCTCTTGACTTAAAACCGCACCTATGGATATATTACTGGCATCACATTCCACAGTAAACAACTTCTCAAAACTACAAAGTGTTAATATAGGTTGGATGGTTATCCTCTTCTTCAAAGTCTCAAATCCCCTATTAGCCTGCTCATTCCATTGGAATTTTGTTTTCATGCCCGCTTTTAATGGTATCCAAAATAGGTTCACTTATTTCACTAAATTTTCTGATAAAATTCCTATAGAATTGTGCCTATCCATGGAAGCTGCTTACCTCTATAACTGACTTAGGTGTAGGCCGATTCAAGATTTCTTCCACCTTGCTTATGTGCATCTTCAAGTTTCCCTATGAGATCACAAAGCCTAGGTACACCAACTCTTACTTCATGAACTCACTCTTTTCTAGGTTGATTATCAACTTCTCTTCATGTAATATTTGCATTACCATTCTGTAGATGCTTGAGGTGATCCTCCTAAGTTTTACTAAACACTAAAATGTCATCTAAATACACCACAACCCATTTTCCTATGAATTCTTTCAATACTTCATCCATTAGCCTCATAAAAGTGCTCGAGGCATTGGAAAACCCAAAATTCATAACAAGCCACTCATAGAGCCCTTATGTGGCCTTGAAGGTCGTCTTCCATTCATGTCCTTCCTTCACCCTAATCTGGTGGTAACCACTTTTAAGGTCAATTTTGGAAAAATACTTAGCTCCCCCTAGAAAGTCCATTAGGTATTCTATTCTAGGTAATGGGAACCTATACCTTATGGTTATTTTGTTAATTTCTCTAGAGTCTATACAAAGTCTCCAAGTAATTTCTTTTTTAGGGGCTAGGACAGTGGGAACGACACATGGGGTTAGACTCTTTGATGCAGAGTGCACTGCAAGAATACCAGTGTGGGATCCAAATGCTTACCACTTATTCAAGGTTCCTTCTTTGACAACCCAATCCCACAAGAGTCTTCTTAGGTTGTCTCCTGACTTGGCCAAGTGGTCAATACACTCCCCTTGATCTATCTTGTCTCTCCAATGCAAGAGACAGAATACTGCAATTTACTCTTTAGGGACACCTTCCCTAAATCAAACACCAAGGTGCAAAGTTTCACTAGAAACTTAGAAATCCTATTCCAAGTGATTGAAAGCTTCAAATAGAGCCCAAGGGTCAAGAATCCATCAATGGATTTGGTCTTGTGGACCCAAAGGTAGGCGAATCCCAAATGGTCTAGGATTCCTAGTAGCCCTAACCAGAGGGTTTTTCAGACTTAACTTTTGACTATAGAAGGATCTAACTGATCTGATTGCATTTATAGACACCCTTTATGTAGTTTGTAAACCCCCCAAAGCCTTAGCACCTCACTGCACTCCTACACCCCTGAACTCTCACAAAGCGCACATGCCTAATTAGCTAGTTTAGGCTTGGTTTGTTAGGAAAGTGTTAGGAGATGGGTTCATGGATTAAATGCAGAGCCTTGGATGGATTCCTCTACCCCAAATTAGTCTAGAAACACCCTTGGTTCAATCCTCCCAAGCATATATTGCACATTCCTGTGATTGTATCAAAAAGCCATGCTAATTACATAGAGATAATTAGCCTAGGGCTTGGTCTCATAAATAAAAAGACTAAATTTGAGTGCTTGAGCCTTAGGATTCTTAAAGACCATGATCCTAACTTGTATTTTCCAAGTGGCTAAGTAGATCCACTAGATAAATCTCAAGTTAGGATCACATCTTTGTGACTGACCCAGTAAACCTTGTTTTCTCAGACAATAAGAATGTAAAATCAATAACTCTTAAAAAACTTAACAAAATAGATCAAACCAACTGGAATGCTTTAGAAACTCAAGAAATCACAAAATTCTGCAACTGGATCCACAAGATGAATCTGTACCAGACCGTACACTATCAAAATGACTCAACACACTCTTCTATTTCCTTGCTTGAACATCCAGCTCTGTACACAATAATTTATTTTTCTCATGGAAGGCATAATATCTCCTAATAGCATCATCTGAGTGTTTCAGATGCTTTAGAGAGTGGGTGAGATCGGTTACAAAGAATTTTTCATACTCTGAGGAACATTTTGCAAAAGTTGCGGATGCAACATTTTGCAAAAAGACAACTTTTTTGGCAATAAGTGACAGAGTTGCTAATTTGGGAAAAAGCCAACCTTACTGACCTCCCAAGGTGTGGGAAAGGTTCAAAACATGACTAGAACCTAAACTAAGGACTTAAAAACATAACTTCTAACCAAACTCTAAAATCACCAAACTAACATGGTCTAACCATTGTTTCAGGAGCCTAGGTTTATAGCTCACCTTAGGTCCTTCACCTTACATCATAGACCCACACAAACAAACACACACAAGGGTGATCTCATGGATGCACCTTATTAAAAACACAAAACAAGAAAATTAAGATCTTTAGGAGGTGCCCTGCACCATACTCCTCATGAAAAAATGAACTCAAGTCTCTTGAGTTGAAAGTTCTGTAAGGGGAAATCATGTCTTCTGAATGTCTTTAGGGTTCATCCAAGTAGAATCTTCAGTGGGTTGAGTTTTCCATTTGACTAGGTACTCATAATGAGTGCCTCTCCTTTTCTTCTTTTTCACTCTCTTGTCTAGGATGCTCTCAATCTTAGGAGGAGTTTCTTGTGGCATGTCCTTGAGTGTTTGGAGTGTAGGAGGCTCTAGAGTACCTGCAAGATCAATAGTACTAACTTCTCCTTTGTAAGCATAGATATCTGCAAAATTGAAGATGGGTGATAAGCCAATGTGAGAAGGTAGATCAATTCTATAGGTATTATTTCCACATTTCTTCAGAATCTTGAAAGGGCCAATATTTTTCATCATAAGCTTTGTGTATTTCCCTTTATCTAGTATTTCTTTCTTGAGGTGGATCATCACTAAGTCTCCCACCTTGAATTGTAGATCTCTCCTCTTCTTGTCAGCATGGGCTTTATATTTCTCAATGGTATGTTGCAGTCTGGTCTATACTTGGTCATGGATATTCTTCATTACTTTGGCAAAGTCTTCAGCCAGTGCACTCCTTTTATCCATGTCTTTGATATCCCTGAGCTCCAATACTCCTCTAGGATGAGTGCCATAGATAATATGGAATGGGGTTAAACCAGTACTCCTATTAACTGAATCGTTGAATGAGAATTCTGCTTTTGCTATGATAGTGTCCCAAGTGGCTCCATGTTCTTGTGTGAGGCATCTTAGAAGGTTTCCAAGGGACCTATTGATGACTTCTGTCTATCCATTAGACTGTGGGTGATATGCATATGATAGAGAAACATTTGTTCCTAGTTTTCTCCATAATGTCCTCCAAAAGTGGCCTAAAAACTTAGGATCCCTACCTGATATGATTGATAGTGGGGGTCCATGAAGTCTTATAACTTCTCTGAAGAACAACCCTGCTATGTGGGATGCATCATGAGTTGTCCTACAAGGGATAAATTGTGTCATCTTTGAAAATATGTCAGCTATAACATAAATGCTATCAAATCCAGACTTGGTCTTTGGAAGACCTAGGACAAAGTCCATACTTACTAAATCCCATGGTTTGGGAGGGATGGGTAAAGGAGTGTATAGTCCAGCATTGGAGGTGTGTCCTTTGACTTGTTGGCAAACTGAACAACTCTCCACAAAACTCCTAACATCTGTCTGCAATTTGGGCCAGTGGTAGAATATCCTAACTAGCTCCAAAGTTTTGTCCACCCCAAAGTGACTAGATAGGCTTCCATAGTGCTTCTCTCATAGATCCCTTTGGGACACATAATGAACTCCTTTTGAAAAGAAGACCATATTGCACAATAAACTCAGAGAAATCAGTGTGGTATTTTTCTTTCATCTCAATACAAATCTGATAAGCCTCTTTGAAATCTTCATCTTTAACATACATATCCTTCATGGCATGAACCCCAACACTCTCCAACCGAATGGCTTGGGTAGTTAGGTGTCTCCTACTAAGAGCATCAACAAAAATTTTCATAATCCCTTTCTTATGCTTGATGGAGAATGTATAGGACTGTAAGAACTCCATCCACTTCACATGTCTGTGATTAAGTTTCTCCTTCTTGTTTAGAAAGATAAGTGCATGGTTATCAGTAAAAACAACAAACTCCTTGGGAAATAAATAATGCCTCCACTTCCTAAGTGACTGAACTATTGCATACATTTCAAGATCATAAGTAGAGTACTTTTGTTTAGCTTCATTGAGCTTCTCACTGAAAAAAGAAACTGGCTTCCCTTCTTGGCTCAAGACTCCCCCAATGGCTTTATTTCTTGCATCACATTCTACTATGAATACTTTATGAAAGTTTGGTAGGACAAGGATAGGCTACTCTACAATATTTTTCCTTAACAACTCAAAGGACTCATTAGCTTCATTAGTCCATGAAAATATGCATTTCCTTCCACCTTTTATGGTATTGATAACGGGAGCACATATGCCACTAAAAATTATGATGAATTTCCTATAAAATCTAGATAAACCATGAAAACTCTTTACCTCTGATGGAGTGGTAGGAGGTGGCCAATTGAGGATGGCTTCAACTTTGGTAAGATCCATCTTGAGATTATTTTTAGAGATCACAAAACCTAAGAACATAAGTTCTTCTTGAAGAAGCACACACTTGTTTATATTTATCTTCAACTTCTCCTCATGGAGTCTTCTCATCACCATGTCCAAATGCTTGAGGTTTTCTTCACTGCTCCTGCTAAAGATCAAAATGTCATCAAGGTATACAACAACAAATTTGTTAAGAAAAGGCTTCAATACTTCATTCATCAATCTCATAAAGGTGCTTGGAGCATTGGAAAGGCCAAAAGTCATCACAAGCCACTCACAGAGGCCTTCTGTAGTCTTAAATGTTGTCTTCCATTAATCTCCCTCTCTGATTCTTATTTGATGGTAGCCACTCTTGAGATCTATCTTGGAATAATAGCTTGCACCCCCCCCCCCAAACAGTCCTTCAAATCCTCTATTCTAGGCATAGGAAACCTATATCTGATGGTTATCCTATTGATTTCCCTAGAATTTGTACATAATCTCCATGTGCCTTCTTTCTTGGGTGCTAGGACTGCAGGGACAACACAAGGACTCACACTCTTCCTAATGAGGCCTTTTGACAACAATTCCTCAATTTGTGTTTCCATCTCTTGGTTTTGTTTAGGCGTCATCTTATATGCTGCCTTGTTTGGAAGAGTGGCGCCTGGTATGAAGTCTATACAGTGACTTACTTCTCTTTTAGGTGGCAACGAATCTGGTGTACTTTCAGCTATTATGCCCTTATATTGTTCTAACAGTGCTTTGACCTCTTTGGGACCTACATCTCTAGTAGGGGCTTTAGCTTTTGGTTCTGTTACAGATGCTTTCTTGGGACTCACTACTAATGCAAAACAAGGTGTATCCCTTTCCTTCAATGCTTTCATGAACTCTTTCTCTCCTATATGCATGATACTGCTAGCAACATGTTTTTCTTTTTCACACTCAGGGAGTGGGTTCATTACATACTCAACACCATCCTTAACTATTGTGTAGACATTGGACTTTCCATAATGCTTAGCATCTACATCATACTGCCAAGGCCTACCTAATAACTAATGACATGCATCCATCTCTGTGATATCGCATAGAACCCTGTATGTATACTCCCCTATCTTGAAATCTACCCAAACTTGTTCATTGATGATGGTTTGTTTTTCTTTTGTCAACCAAGAGGCCTTATAAGGGAAGGGATGAGGGATAAAATATAACTTAAGCTTAGTGACTAGCTCCCTAGATGCAATATTATCTGTAGATCCAGAATCAACTATAACTTTACATACCTTATTATTCACCTTGTAGATTGTTCTAAATAATGACTTCCTTTGAGGTGGTTCTACAGTAGTAGGTACTCTTAGGAGTGTCCTTTGCATCACTAGACATTCTCCTTGCTCTGGATTTGCAGGTCTTGAAGTTGCAGAGTGATAGGAGGATACACTTTGGTTATCATCTTCTTGGGTAAGTTGTACTCTTCTGTCCCCTCCTTGTCTGCTGGTGCCACTCTTTTTGGGACATCTGAAGGACTGGTGTCCAACTTGATTACATGTAAAACACTTCCCTGTGAAGACACTAGGTCCTCTTGCACCAAATCTTCCTCTACTATTGGATCTCCTACCTCTGAAATTGTTTCTATTATTGTGCTCTCCTTCTGACTCATGGTTATTAAACTCCCCTTGACTTCTTTGGAATGGTCCTCTACCATTGAATCTACCTCTACCCCTAAAGTTATTCCCTCTTCCTCTATTATTTTGTTCTCCTCTCCTCTTCTTCTTTTCTTCAATTTTTAGTGCCATTTGAAAACATTTGTGTACTGATTCAGGGTTGAATAAGCTCATTTCATCTTGAATGTTGTATTTCAGTCCATTGATATACCTTGCAAGCTTGTGCTTCTCACTTTCAGGAACTCTAGCCTTCAAGGTCATTTTGTGAAACTCCTCAGTATACCCACTCACATCAAGGTCTTTCTACTTTATATTTTGCAACTTCTTATGGAGGGTGATCTTGTAATCTTCTAGTACAAACTGCTTCTTGACTTCCACTAACATCTTTTTCCATGTTGAGATGGGGTTCCTTCCATCATCTATTCTTTCATTTTGTAGAAAGTTCCACCAACTTAAGGTAGGGCCTCTCATTTTGGATTTTGCAACATTGACCTTCTAATTCTCAACTATGTTGTCATATTCAAAGTAGTTCTCTAAAGCTTCCACCCAATTCATGCATTCTTTAGGATCCATTTTCCCACAAAACATGAGCATGTCTAATTTATGGTCTCTTCTTCCTACTCTTTCCATAGCTTCAAAAAGTTTTACTTGTTCTGCAGCCATGTTATTCCATTTATCCTGCTCTTCTTCTTCTTCTTCTTCTTCTTCTGTTTGGAGGTCCTTCAACTTCCTTATCTCCTCTTCCATTTTCTTGTTCTTGGCTACTTGTTCTTTGACAATTTTGGCTAACTCCACATTTGTGATTCTAGTGGGGACTTCCTCTCCTTGGGATTCTTCTATTTTTTCATCCATTCTTCCCTCCTTCCAAGATCTTAACAGGCTCTGATACCACCTGATGCAGAGTGCACTGCAAGAATACCGGTCTGGGCTCCAACTTCTTACCACTTCTTCAAGGTTCCTTCTTTGACAACCCAAATCCACAAGACTCTTCTTAGGTTTTCTCCTGACTTGGCCAAGGGGTCAATACACTCCCCTTGATCTATCTTGTCTCTCCAATGCAAGAGATAGAATACCCTAAATCAAACACCAAGGTGCAAAGTTTCACTAGAGACTTAGAAATCCTATTCCAAGTGATTAAAAGCTTCAAATAGGCCCCAAGGGTCAAGAATACATCAATGGATTTGGTCTTGTAGACGCAAAGGTAGGCAAATCCCAAATGGTCTAGGATTCCTTATAGCCCTAACCAGAAGGTTTTTCAAACTTAACATTTGACTATGGAAGGATATGACTAATCTGATTGGGTTTATAGACACCCTTTATGGAGTTTGTAAATCCCCCAAAGCCTTAGAACCTCACTCCACTCCTGCAGCCTTGAACTCTCACAAAGCACATAGGCCTAATTAGCTAGTTTAGGCTTGGTTTGTTAAGCAAGTGTTAGGAGATACTTTCATGGATTAAATGCAGAGCATTGTGTTGACAGGACTCTTGTGACTGGGTCTGCCAGCAGAGGTAAGTTGTCACCGGGTACTGGGGTACCGACCAACTTTGCCTATAAAGGTTATTCAGGGAAATGAGATTCCCCGGGCCTCCAAGCACATGAGAGTCAGGTCTCGATTGTGCAGGGCTCAGTTGGGAGATGTGACTATTTTTGAGGGGGATAGCTGGTTATCTTCAACTCGTTCTCTCCAGGGATTCAAGTAGGTGAGGTTTCTCCAAGCATGCTTACACTTGACAAATAAACTGAAAAGGATCCTGTAGGGTTAGAAATATTTCGCCTACCTATAGTTATGCTTAAACATTCAAAACATCAACTATGCTCTAACAATACTACTCTAAATACTGAAGAAACATACAACGATCAGTTCATATTTCATCAGTAGCAAAGGAAAGGAGGTTGTTAATCTACTTTAAGTGTTAGAGTGGAGGACATGAATAACACAAAGAAAAAAATACCGTTAACTTAGAAGACAAAATGCCAACAACATCATTGCAAGAACTCTCCCTTCTTCATTAACATTCCTTCCAGCAAGCACTGGTGCATGGTACAATGGTGGATCCAAGGGAGCACCTAACTACTGAAAGCTTAAACTATGGAGCATTGAGCTCTGCAACTAAGAACTGAGAAAACTAGATTACTATTAACTGTGGACTGCAAAATCATCAATTTCACTGACCCTTGGAATGGGGCCGGACTTTTTATTTGTACACATCTTTCTAACCCTAACCCTAACTTATGTTACACTTTACAATAAAATATATTATCCGGTGGCCGGTACTACCTGTGCCACTCTACAAAAGACCTGGAGACAGAATAGGCCTGTCATGTCAGAAGAAAAAGACGAGGGGTGGAGTGGAAGAATCAGCCTCAAGAAGAGAGTTGAGAAGGAGAAAGAAGACATCTGACCCCTCGAGGATCGAGGCTACATGTCTCATAAATAGGAAAAGCGGTGCCCTATCTCCAATGCGCCAGGTGTACTTATGAAGCGGCGCCTAGGGAAGATCGTCTGTCACAAAATTTCTTGCCGATCTGATGTGCCTTGATGTGGCTATCTACCTTCTGACAACCTCTATTAACTAATTTGAAAGTGACCAGTCAGCCTTGGGGACCGGGACACAGGTTACTGAAAGAATACAAAATGTAGGATCCGGGACTCCGGGATCTGAGAACTTACGTTCCAAAAGAATAAAGAATACAAAACACTTAGGTTTTCTCCGGCCTACAAAGAATCTTTTTGTTGCTTACTGTCATTGAAGGTCTAAAGGAGATGGGAAATTCCATCTTCATCGATATCTTCAAGGCTAGCCCACCGGTATTTGGCCACTTCAATATGTTCCCCCAGGTCTGGAACATTTCCCTTAAATTCATCGGCCATCTTTGCTGCATCATGACCACTGAGCACCATGCAATTTATTCGCATCATTTTAGCTCCATCTATCCCCTCTAGGGATTGATACCTAGACTCCATTAACTCATCAAACTTCCCTAAAATATACTGCTCCAGCGTGCATGTGTCAGTGCTAAATGGATCAGCTCCAGAGACCTTCAAAACAAAAGAATTGTATAAATTAAAAGAATATTGAACTGCATTGACCTTATCCCGCAGAGTCCCCACCAGTTGCTTGATTACCCCCAATGTGAGGTCAAGTCTGGAGTGTTGGGTCCTCACAAAATCAAATGAATCCTCCCCTAAAATTTTGGAATCGAAAACAATCTCCTCTCTGAGGCCGATGAGTTCTTCTAACTCAACCTTCCATGCCTCATAATTCTTGATGTTCGCCTCCCATATATTGATGGTGATCTCGGCCTGATGTAAGATATGATGGGCCACATATAGATCTGGGAGGTTGGAGACCAGGAAATTCCAGACGTTTCCCAACTGCAAGGTAACCCATTCATTGAATGCTTGGGCCTTCTTCTTTATAGCCCGTAATGAGTCTATATCACTCTGTGGAAGTGATACATCTGACGTAGAAGCCCCCGAAGGAATAACACTAAGGGGCCGGGCCAGCTCAGTTAGCAACCCGATGAGGTTTACATTTTTTTCCTTTTCTACCTTGTACTTTTGAGCCTCCTTTTCGTAGTGAGCCTCCACTGCCTTGGCTACTTCTTTCAATAGGTTCAATTGACCCTTTTTTCCCCTCTTCCCTAGTGACACCTCTGTGACATCATAATCTCTGGCCTCAGCTGTTGCCTCGTCTACATCTGGGGAAGGTGTCATGATTACTATGACTGTTTCTCTGCCCGACTCAGTTTGAAGAGTGTGAATTGTCTGGGCTTTCTTAGCTTTAGACGGGTTCTACGCCTGAGCCATCATCTCCGCCAAAGAAAGATGGGATCTAGGTGTTGATGGGGGGGCCTTTCTCTTTCGAGATTCCACCAACCACTATGGTGGGCGGGGTGACTTTGTAGCCAAAACCTGTTCCTATAAATTCTCCCCAATATCCTGTTGTGCCCCCTCAATAGTATGAGTGTCCTCCGGCTCCTTCCCTGTGTTTCCCAAATCACCGGTGATGTTTTCTTTGGTGGTATCTATATCTTTCACCCTGCCATCTGTATCTTTAGTAATGTTCGGTTCTTCGTTGGTTGCCCCGGGGTTTTCTTTTTCTTCCTATTCCTGTTCTTCCTCAGCCTCTATTGCTGTGGTGTCTTCTTCCATTGGTACATCCTTGGGTAGTGGGGGAGGCAATGGGACAAGGTTAAAAGTTTGGGTTGCAGTGATTACCTCCGCAAATGTTTCCTTTGGGAGCGGTGTCTGGAACACGACGGTTGGGGTCACAGTTGTTCTTGTGGGTCCAGTTTCCCCAGCTGATGCCATTTGTTCACCTTGTTTCTTTTACCCTGAAACTCCCGTATCCTATATTTCTGGGACTTTGGAGGCTATCTCTTGCTTTGTCCCTTTCTCTTCTTCCATTTGTTCCTCCTGCTCTTGCGCAGGTTCTTGTTTGGGAGCTTCCTCCTACTCTGGAATTTCAGCCTCCGGCTGTTCAATGTCTCCCTACAAGTTCCCAAACTCGTCAGTTCTAAAAACATTGTCAGATTCATCCTGAGGGGGAGGATTGGCCGGGACGTGAGTGGGCTCCGGTTCCTTTTTCGGCTCTGGGGAGTCAGAAGAAACAATTTCTACTTGTGGGATCTGTGGCATCCCTAGCTCTGGTTCTACCTTCGGCTTTGGATTAAGCCTTTTCTTCTGTCTAGTGACCAAAGGAGGCCTCGCATCCCTTAGGAACTGCTCCTCTTTCATATCTACTCCCTTTTCCTTAACCATTAGTGCTGCTAGTGAAGGGGAAAAGGGAGGACGGATAGGTCTGGCCATGAGCACTAGAGTAGCCAACCGTGTGATTAATTTCTCCCTCATCTGCTGGGAGGCCGCTATTGATTGTTTCAGTTGTTCTTTTATTGGGGTCTCCTGCAGAGTTAGAGTCTCCATTATTCTTTTTCCCCTATCTTCTCCTTGTGAAGAGGTTTCGGCCTCGGGGGTTAGCTTTGGTACTGGCAGGGCAGCCTGCGGGTACCCCCAGGGCATACTCTCTTAAAATATTTGTGGCTACACTCGAGCATGTTGCGAGTAAATTCCTTGATGGTGGGCCCCTCCTGGGCATTCCAGTCCACTAGTGGGAGGGCCAACTTATCAATCCCTTTTGCTTTGTACTAGGGGTCTATTGTGGATCCGGCGTCTGAGAAGTCATCTGGAAATTTCTGGAGCTTCAATCTTTCCATCATCCCCATGGTCATCCAAACGTAATGCCGGCTCCAAACTTTGATGTCATCCTGGCAGTCTTCCCAAAAGTCTTCCATGTGATATTGGTGGGGCTCTGATGCTCGGGGAAGTGCCAGTGCAATTTTTCCATGTGAATCAAAGTTCTTCTGTGCTAGATAGATTTCCACTAAGTTTAGGCTCTTGAGTTCATTGTTTGCCTCCTTGGTTGCGGCCAGACTGCACGAGTAATTCCCACAAGTGATTGGGAATGGAATATTTGTCACCTTCTTTAAGGCGTATAAGGCATGCAATTCCATCATTTGCCTGTAATATTCCAAGAGAATTATCTTGGTCCCATAATGTTTGGGCAACAAGTAAGGTTTCCCGGAGAAGTCAGTTACCCTTATGTATGTATGCTGCTGGAATTGTATGTAATAATGGCCATAACTTCTGACCAGATCCATTACCTCCATGGAGAGGTGGTATCCTGCATCCCGGGTAGGAGTGAGCATGTTGTAGTAGATGAAGGCATCGTTCACCCGATAGAAACTGGGGAAAATAGCCTCCCATTGGATCTGTGGAAAATAATCCCAAGGAGCTTTCTGACCCGAGCCGATCCTGAGTACACCTGATGTGAGTAACCCATTGGTGGCAGGTCGTTGTTGCGCTAGGGCCTAGAGAACACAAGAAGTCATTTAAAACTTCTTCTTTTGGGCTACCTGAAGGATTAGGGAATCTACATGGTTGGAGATAATGGCGGCCCAGTCAAATTATTCCCCACCGGTGGTGATGCCGAGAAAGAAGTAGTACATCCACCCTGTGAATTCCCAGGCATGTGGTTGCCCGAAGACCTGGCATAGTGCTATCATCCCCATTTGGATTCTTTCTTTAAACTCGAACCAAGAGATCTCTAGCTTCATTTTCTTGGGGTCCCTCTTTGGGGTCTTGAGCCAATGATTGTTCATGTATTGCCGGGCTGTGACCTCTAGTTGCTGAAATTACGTTAAGGCTTCTGATCTAGTAACAACAATTGGGTTGTCAAATTGAGGAATCCCAAAACCTACCCGAAAAGTTGTGACGTTGAGAGATACCATGGGAATGGGATATCCAGTCGGTTTTAGGGCTGTGAGCATGACGATCCAGATGGAATAATTGTAATGTGTTGCAAGTGTGAGAATCAACTCTGGGGCCTACACCAAGCATGGGAAACAGGTGGCCTTGAGAATCTCAGAATCCCCGACATTGATCGCCAATGGATCCCCAGACTATCGCTGAATGTACATTATTTTAACAAGGGCCCGCATCTCAGTCCACATTCCGACGCTGGTGTCGGTAATTAATTGAACTTTGGAATCAATATTTGATCCCACAACGGCGTTGTCCCTCATGTACTTCATGCTAAGAGGTAATTTTTCTAAGGCTCTTTCCATTTTAGATCTGACGGCTGCCCTAGTGACCGCCGTGGAGGGAAGTTCCAGACTTTCGGGTGGTGAAGATGCAGAAGCCTCAGACATTTTTAAGGTATGTTGCTCTGGAAACCTGCAAGGCAAGGTGACTGTCAAAATTCATGAATAAATATTATTCTGAGATCCATATATCTTACCACCAAGGCACGTCTTTCCCCTGAAAAGTTAGTTTAGGTCCAAAATATCAAAAAGTATATATATAGTGCAAACTTTGAGAATTAACTAATATCCAGGCTTGGGGGTCTCAGCATACCTAACGAAAGCAAGGTGTGGGTTGGGTGAGGGCAAAAGACCCAGGATCCAAAAAACTAACCATTGGAAGATGTGCCTGAAAAGTGAGTTGTTAGGCCCACGTGGACGTCATGTGGATATACAATAAATGGGAGTTATGGTGACGGCGGCAGAGCCAACTGTCCAAACACACAAAAAGTGGAGGCCACTTGGATAGTCTTGAATGTATACATGGGACATAAATGGATCATTAAGGCTGGTTAATGGAGGAAAGAGAAAACTTCCTAGTTGAAACTAACTGAGAGTCGAGTTTAAACCAGGTGGTATTCTGCCCTGAATGAGCTTGCAAACTTGAATGGGAAAATAGATGAGGCACGACGAGCTCGATATGAGACCGGGTGGATATACATAATATACACCTAAACTATAGTAGGGCTAAAAGGTATATACATGGAAATGGAAGGATATACATGCAAAACATTGAATTTACAACAAAAGACAGCACAGAGCGACCACCCTATACAAACATGCACAAAATGTACATAATCTACAATACATATACAACATTTTACATTGCACAGAGGGCAGACAACCCTTTGGCAAAGCCGACCCACCAACGGGTGGAAAACCAAATGACCAAAACACAGAAGAAAAAACAAAAACAAACCAGACAAAACACCAGCAAAACACAAAAAGCTGAAAAAAAACAAAGGAAAGAAACCAGGCACCGACCTGAAAATCTGAAGGAAGCAAGGAAGGTAAGGCACCGTGAATGCTCTGCAACAACTTCCACCTCCAAATGATCACCACTCAACACCAAAAACCAACCGCAATTACTCAGAACAACTTAGAATTACTTCGCACTCAATCTCGCTCAAATCGCTCTGAAATTGCCCTGAAATCACTTAAGTGTTTTAATCACGGTAATTGTGAAAATATCAGGTGATTCCTATTTATACTTGAGGTGAAAAACAAGTTACCTTTCCCTTTGCAAACTCTGGAACAGGAAGACCTCCAGACTCCGGGCCCAAGGATTCCGAGCGACCATATCCTCTTACAAAAAGAAGACATCGTGGTAGAGAATCCCGGAGTCCGGGGTCCAGCTCCTAGAAAAGGAACAACCAACTCTGGGATCGGGTCCCAGAGACACAAGGGACAAAAAAAAAAGCAAAACCAACACCACGGGAAAGAAAACCCAGAGAAGGAAAACAAAGAAACAAAGGAAAAAGAAAGGCAAGAGCCAAAAGTAGAAAACAAAAAAAAACAAAAAAGGGGGACCCACCATTTTGCACACAAAATGTAGGGACGGGGATGCAAGGCATAACACCTTGGATGGATTCCCCTACCCCAAATTAGTCTAGAAACACCCTTGGTTCGATCCTCCCAAGCATATATTTCACATGCATGTGACTGTATAAAAAATCCAAGCTAATTACATAGAGATAATTATCCTGGGGCTTGGTCTCATAAATAATAGGACTAACTATGAGTGCTTGAGCCTTGGGATTCTTAAAGACCATGATCCTAACTTGTATTTTCCAAGTGGCCAAGCAGATCCACTGGATAAATCTGAAGTTAGGATCACATCTTTGTGAATGACCTAGTAAACCTTGTTTTCTCAGACGACAAGAATGTAAAATCAATAACTCTTAACAAACTTAACAAAAATAGCTCAAACCAACTTGAATGCTTTGGAAACTCAAGACATCACAAACTTGTGCAACTGGATCCACAAGATGAATCTGTACCATACTATACACTATCAAAATGACTCAAAACACTCTTTTATTTCCTTGCTTGAACATCCAACTCTGTACATAGTAAGTTCTTTTTCTCATGGAAGGCATAATATCTCCTAATAGCATCATCTAAGTGTTTCAGATACTTCGAAGAGTGGGTGAGATCGGTTACAAAGAAGTTGTCATACTTCAAGGAACATTTTACAAAAAGATAACTTTTTGGCAATAAGTGATAGAGTTGCTAATTTGGGAAAAAGCCAACCTTACCGACCTCCTAAGGTGTGGGAGAGGTTCAAAACATGACTAGAACCTAAACTAAGGACTTAGAAACATAACTTCTAACCAAACACTAAAATCACCAAACTAACATGGTCTAACCATGGTTTCAAGAACCTAGGTTTATAGCTCACCTTAGGTCCTTCACCTTACATCATAGACCCACACAAACAAGCACACACAAGGGTGATCTCATGGATGCACCTTATTACAAACAAAAAACAAAAAAATTAAGATCTTCTGGAGGTGCCCTGTACCACTCTTCCTAATCAGTCCTTGGTCAAGAAATTATTGGATTTGTTTAGAAATAGATTCATTCTGTTGTGGGGTCATCTTATAGGAAACTTTGTTTGTGAGTGAGGCTCCTAGGATAAAGTCAATTTGATGAATAATAGACCTTTCAGGTGGTAGGGTAGCTGGTTGATCATCACTGACTATTTCTTGGTATTGGTTTAACAATTCTTGGATTTCTAAAGGTATCTCTTCCCTCTTACTTACCTTGTCATCCTTAGGTTTTAACACTAAGGCCAAACCCACTCATTCTTCTTCTTCTAGTATCTTCAAGAATTATTTTTCTCCCAACAAAAGTATGTTAGGATCCTCTTTCTTCCCTTGTCCTTCTTCCAAGATTGACTATATCTTGAATACCACCCCATCTTTCCTAAAAGAATAGGAGTTCTTGGCTCCATCATGTATTGTAGCTCTATCAAATTGTAAAGGTCTACCCAACAATATATGACAAGAATCCATGGGTAAGACATCAGAAAACACTCTGTCCTTATACCTCCCTATGGAGAACTCCACCCAAGCTTGCTCATTAACCAACATATGTTTCTCCTTATTCAACCAAGTAACTCTATAAGGGTTAGTGTGAGGAATCTTTTTTAACTTTAGGTTTTCAATAGCCTCCATAGAATTATGTTATCAGTAGAGCCAGAATCAATAATAACTTTAAAAAATTTACCTAGTACCTTGCATTTGACTCTGAATAGAGATATTCTTAGGCTTGGCTCTTCCTTGATGGGATGTTTGAGAATTTTTCTTCAGATCATCAAGTTCTCCCCTATCTTAGAATCTAGGGCTACCTCAGTTGTCTTGCTTCTAGAAGACTCTTATTGCACATATTTTATCCTTTTTTCTCCTCCTTGTGATGTAGAAATCTTCTCGGATACCTATAGGAAGGATGCCCATACTGGTGGTAATTATAACACTTCATAGCAGATAAATAGGACCCTATTCCTTGACCATTGGATCTTCCTCTTGAATTTTTGTTGGGGCTTCTTCCTCTATTGTAACCACATCTTGAGCTATTGGAATCTCCCTAGTTCTCAGTGAGTTTGGACTCACTCTGATATCTTGCCTCAAAGTTCCTTCCTCCAAAACCTCCCCTCTGGTCTCTACCATCTCTTCCTCTACTCTCTGCCCCTATTGCTTGAATCATATTTCTTTTTAAGCTTCACTTCTACCTTGAGAGCTAGTTGATAACATTGATGAATAGTATTTGGGCTTAGGAGGATAATTTCCTCTTGGATATTCCACCTTAGTCCATTCAAATATATAGCTACTTTTAGGATCTCCTCCTCCATCACATGTGACCTCAAACATAACTTGTGTAATTCTTCAGTATAGACACTGACTTCTAGATCTTTCTATCTCAAAATTTGTCTTTTCTTGTGCAACTACACCTCATAATCATTAGGAAGATAAGATTCTCTGAATTTTTCCACCATTCCTTTCCAACTGATTATAGAATTCTTCCCTTCTTTGAGTATTTAATCTTGGAAAAACTTCCACCAAGTGAGAGCAGTCCCTCTCAAACCTTGTCTTGGCTACTCTGACTTTTTGAGCCTTTGTCACACTATCACATTCAAAATGATTTTCAAGTCCTTCTATCCACTTCATGACTACTTCTGGTTCCATCTTACCACTGAATAGAAGCACACCTTCCAATTAATTTACACTTAGCTTTTAGAGCTTTCAAGAATGGCTCTTCTTGAAGCACAAAGTCAGGTTCTAGTATTGTGTCTTCTTCAGTCACTAGTTTACCTTTCCCTTCACTTACTCTTACTAATTCAATGACTACTATAGTCATCAGTTGCACTTATTCCAACTTAGTTTCCATGTTGGCTAATTGTTCCGCCATGAGTCTATTCTCCTCCTTCTCTTCTACATCCTTTTCTAGTTCAACATTATTCAACATTTTAGATGAATCCACTGATTCTATCGAAGATAGTATCCAAACTTCACAAGCCCAATCTTTTGGCTCTGATAGCAATTTGATAGAGATGGGTCTTATCACTATAGATTCGGATTGAATCTATTCCAAGGTCTCTTTTCTTGGCCTCCTAGGGATCTCACAACCCTAACCTTGAAGGTAAGTCACTAAGAACTTCACCCTCCCAAACAAGATCCTCCCTATCAATAAGTATTTTCAATGCTCACTGAATCCACAAGGGTGAATTCTACCTACCAATGCCAACACACTCACAACTTCTTGCAGGGTTGCATTTCCTCTTCTTCATGCCATTTTAGGACATTCTTGACTGTTTGAGACCCACAAACATCCATTCATGCACTGATCTTCAAGAATATAGAATTAGACCTAAAGACTGCTTGTAGCCCTATTTAAGCTCTATTTCTTGATTTTATCATAAAATCCCCAAAGGATCCCCAAAACTAATTTAGGATTCTGATACCCAATTCCAAAACATTAGAGATTTTCAAGGTGTAGATTCTTGAAGTCATCTGTACAACCCCCGAAACCTCTTAGGGACATTGTCCTTAAAAATAGGGATAATCGGCTAGTGTTTTGCATTTTATCTCATTTCTAATTGCATTCAACTCCTCCATTTCTACCATTTCTCAGAGGGTCATATCATCTCCCCCTTATCACTCTCCAACCACTAGATTGTTTCTACCAATCCAACCCTACAATATTTTTACCTTTGTCTCTCTTTTTACCTAGCTAGGCTATAACCAAGCTCGCCTAGGGAAAGAGCTCAAAATTAATTGTTGGATCTCCTACTAAAAAAACCAAAAGGAAAATTATGTACAGTGGCTCCTCTTGAGTTCCATCCAGGATCATTTTTATTACCATGGATTTAAGAACCTCGAGGAGCCATTTTCTATATATAGTCTAGAATTGGATTAGGAGACTGCAACTTTAAAGAAAATTTAAAAGAACCTACAAAATGAAGATTATTCACAAATATCTTTCCACACAGAGTCTCTAAACAAACATAAGAGCCTAATTACAATAGAAAAAACACAGATTCAATCCATTTACAAGTTTCACTAATCCAAAATGCTCAAAAATTGTGACTGTCTTAGTCTGCAACTTCAAATTTAATGTAAATGCAAACAAAATGGAATCCAACCCTAAAATGTTGTCATGGGGGTTCTTAAATAGTCTTCCCCAACTCCAATAAACCTCTCTAACTAACCCATTTTTCCATTTCAGAAAAAAGTAACTTTTTGGTCCTTACCGAGCAACTTTTAAAGTTGCAAAATTGCAAAAATGTTGCATGAGCAACTTTTCAACTTTCTTGCATTTTGAATTTGCATTGCTTATATTTCCTTAGCTAGATTAATAGAGGCCTAAAATCAAATATTAAATCACAAAACACTATAAAGACACTTTCCTAAGAAACTAGGATGCCCATTCAACATTTTGACCCATTTTTCCTGTTTAGGTCATTACAAGAAGTGAATGAACAAAACATTACAAAACACAAACACCAAAAGCCCTAAACCAATCCAAATGATGATATTTTTTCCATTAGTATGCAAAGGAAATTATTTTTGAACTGACGGTAACACCAACACTGAAAGACAGGTTTAGTGCAACCCGATACAACAGTTCACAGAGGTTACCAAAAATGTTAAGTACAAGGGAACCCGATAGAGTTACCCAACAGAGGAACCCGAGAAAGTAGACAATAGAGGAACCTGACAAATAGTTCATAGAGGAATCCGACAGGAAGACTATAGAGAAACCCAAGCACCAGTCTATCGAGAGATAGTTATAGTCCCGAGAAATGTGGATCTAACTTCCACGTCAGATAAAACACTTGTGTTTTATATTTAGCTTTTTTATTTTCTTTAAATCCATTTCTTGAGGGACAAGTAAATTAACTGTAATTGTTTTAATTAGTCTAACTGATTGGAAATATGCAAACTAGGAGATCAAGGTCAAGTTGTAAACCTTTGATCATAGAGTTATCATTGTTATGCGTGAAACTCATTTAGGTAAAACTCATTGTATAAGTAGATGTGCAATCAATCAAAACAGAGTGATGTGATGATGATTGTAGCTGCAGACACTTCTATGGATTAGAAATAGAGTTTTATGTAGAGGGATGACAAAAGACGAAATCAGTTACCAAGAACAAGATTCAAGGCTATCAAGTAGAACATAGGTATTGATCAATCACTATAGGTGATAAATATTCATGTGAACTTTAATGGATCTGTAATCAACAATTCTAGATTGCATACACTCAGGTCAATAAGTATTTTTGAATACATTCTAACAAGTGTAGAAAATAGAAGAAATCCTTTGAGAAGGTGGATTTAACAATCCTTTGTAAATGTCTTAACCGAGTGCACACTAAACCGTGTTGCTAAAGCTCTTAACATAGTAGACCTTAACCAGTCTAAACATGTTACTCCTAACAGGTTAAGATCACCAGAAGTGATCAAAATTGTAAGCCTTAACCGTCCCCTTCCATTCTATAGATAGTGAAGTTTTGTGGGTTTCATCCCCACCGCAGTTTTTACCTTCTAACACGGGTTTCTGCGTTACCAAATCTTGTGTCATGTGTCATTATATTTCATGAATATTTATATTAATGTTTACATGAAAATTAAGTTTATGAATTGATATAACATGCATAAGATAAGAGTAGCACATATGGTCGATAATGCAAGGAATTGATTACTATATGATTAAGGTTAATTGACTAAGATTTTTAAAGGGTACTGTTTCACCCCTCCCCTCTCAGTACACACCATTCCATTATTCCAATAATTGGTATCAGAGCTAGATCTCTTATTTGGAAAAGTTTAAAAGACTTGAGAGAAAATATCATACAATGGAAAGGTATAAGCTAGACAAGAGTATTGAGAATTAGAAGATAGAGATACAGATCTTCTATGAGAAATACAGAGAAGCTAGAATCAAGATGAGATAGTTACTATATGAAAGAAAGGCTATGGCATCTCGCTGTAATGAAATAGACTATCATGAAGAAGAGATACCTGATTTATTTGAGTCTTCAAGTTCTACATCTAGCAATACATCAGAAACCTCTGAAGAAAGCATTATAGGTCTAAATGAAATCAATCAACATCTGGCTGGACAAGTGAAATTACTACAAATCGGTCAAGAGAAATAGATGGTAAGAATGATTCAGGTTATGAATAATGCTAGACAAGCTGAACAAGAAAGAACACTAGCAATTGATGACAGGAGGAAGATCACTGAAAAGCTACAAGAGAAAGAGTCAGAAATATAAAGACTTACTAAACATCATCATGAGATCACCAATCATATTATTCTTATGAATCAGGAGGCAAACCGAATGAACATAAAACTTAAATGGAAAATTAGAAGCTATTGGTGAGCTAAGAGAAGAAAATGAAAGAATGAAGCATGAAGTAAGAATTCAGAAACACCACAATGATATGATTAAGAGAGTTGAAGAAAGTACAAAAATAATGGATGATTTTCTGGATGGACAAAGAAGAGTCAACAACAATACCAGATTAGGGTATACCAAGAATGGAGAATCACCATACCAAGATGATCCAAAATATGTCTACACAAATCCAAGACCAAGGAGACAGTCATGCAATCACTGTGGAAAACCAGGCCACACATCAAATGTTTGCAGGAGAAAAATAAAAGGTATTCCTAAATCCACATCTTCATTCATAGAAAATTTCTATAAATGTAACAAGAAAGGACATAAAGCATCTAAAGGAAACCTACATGGAAAAATATTATCCAACTTGAAAAATGCATGGGCACACATCTCTTGAATGCAGGAAGAAGAAAAATCAAGCATGGAAGCCTAAATAACAAGAAAATTCTTATCAACCAAAAAGAGTCTGTAACTCATATGTTTGAGATTACAACACATGGACAAACTACACAACATGTGTTAGATATGGACACATAGCTACAAACTATATGAGAAAATGGATGAGAAGGTCTAAAAGCTGGACTAACCTTAGATTGACATGCTTACACTTTCATAAAGTTGGTCATCTAAGCAAGGACTACAAAGACTGAGTGACAAAAACAAGCACTTTTTCCAATGAAAATACCATTGAAGACATTAGGAAGATGAGAAACAAAATGTGGAGGAAAGCTACAAACACTGATAATTTTGGACCAAGTAATGCAATTGGTGACACCTTATCCCATGGATCTGGTGACATCACCACCCCCACCTAAGATGAACAAGTAAGTATGGAACTGCACTATACTAAGTTATACTCTACATTAGTTCCATTATACATAGTTTAAAATGCCAAACTAGCATGATTAAAGATGCACTATGGTATTACTTGTTATAAATCTGTGAATGCAATCATGTCGGTCAATACATACCAAGAATTGTCAGTGTACATGTGAAATCCAAGTTAAACAATGTAACCCGAGACTTGTCGGTAATCATTTAAAAGACATTGAAGTCTTTGCCACTTATCGAGCACCGTCGATAAACCTGTGAAAGGTCAAGTGAGTTGTTACTTACCTTGAGCTGAAAGTTTGTGTGATACTCGAGTGACTCCATCTTTGAACATCGAGAAGTGGGTAGAGCATTTATTGTGCTTATTGCGCCAATTATGGCATCATCTATAAAAAGGTGATGAAATAGCTCATTTTATCACAAAGCGATTAAGAGCGAAGAACAAAGCAGAGTGAAGTAGAGTGATCAGATTGCAGAGTATTCCAAGCAGATTCACGGCATCCAAATAGATCAATAGTAGCTATAACAAGTTAAAGTAAGTAACTAAGGACTCACCAAGCTTATTGTTATTTATGAAAAGGCCCTAATTTATCAGAAATGATGGCAACCACTTCACGAGTTTCTAAGATCAAGAACACCAAAGAGAAAAAGGTTAACTTAATCAAGAACACTACATGTGAGGAACCAAAATACAAAATTTGTCCAGAGGTTGCTTCGCAACCCGAAAATGCTGGAGCATTTTTAGGAATACCACCTAGGGTTTTACTGATTGAGGATGTCCGATTGTACATACATTGCAAGACTGCCGAGATAGGAGATCTTGAGGTTGAAAGCTTACAAGAAGCTTTGCACAGACAGAACCATCAAGGATGAGCATAAACACATAGAGGTCAAAGGGCTCACAAATTCCCTAATATTCTTGAAGGAATTTAAAACCAAGTGGATTTTGATAGTGCTAAGAAGAGTGCATGACCGAAAGATGTGGCTTGACAGCCAAAATTGATCACCAAGGATGTCATACACACAGTGACCAGTTATCCTATAACTGACAAGACAAACAAACTCAAACATCCTCCTCACCCCGACATAGAAAATAATACAGGTGCAGAATGGGATGGAAGAGGATTGAAGGTAAATTCCATCAAAGATCCCAAAGTGAAATTTGGTGCGTGTGTGCTCAGATATAAGATATTCTAATCCAGCAAGATGAACAACATTGCATGTGGAGCATTTGACACTGCCCACAAGATTGTAAAGAAGGGACTACAGTTAGATCTATCTGAGCTTCTATTGAAGCAGTTAGATGAGAACTTGAGGACAATCAGGTCTGCAAAGTCCAATTCATGTAAGTTCGGATCACTTCTAATGTGCATGTTTTTCTACTTTCAAGAATTCTTTCCATCTATCGGTAATATCAACTGGGATACTACCCGACTAGTGACAATTCAAATCAGTGAATTCATCAAGTCACCAGTTGACAACTTTACATCAATTATGAATGAATACTTTACTGGATTTAAGGACAAGATGCAGAAAAGGATGAGGATACCAGAACAACTAGTAGACAAATATAAGACTAATATTTGTTTTATGGTGGACACTGATACCACCTTGCTCAAACCAACTGTACTGAGGACAACATGATTAGCACCACTTGACTATGAGATCAACATAGCTCAAGCCACCAATGTCATTGAAGCATTGTTAAATGAACCATTAGACAAATCATAACCTAGGTTTGGAACCTATGAGGAATCCAAAGAAAGAATAAAAATAGGCTTATTTGTGAAGAAAATTGATAGAAAGAAAGACAAAATTGTAAAGACACTTAAGAAGAAGTCATCGGTAGATAATGAAGAGTCAGAAAAAAAAAGGATGACACCGAGGGAGAGTCACCTGTCGATGAAGAATAATAATTGAGTGACTCCAAATCTACAGAGTCCGATGCACCACCACCACCTGCAAAGAAACCAAGGACTACTGCTGCATCAAGGACTAGAAGTCAAACAACAAAAGATGCAACTTCATCACCGGTCAAGAAAGGACAAGTGAGGACTTACAAGAGGAAGCCTCCAACCGGGAAACATGCACCAATAAAAAGAAGAAAACTCATCAGAATTAAGGAAGATATAGAAGACACCAAACAAGAAGAACAACCTATTAAGAACAAATTTCCTACTACAATTGATGAGGTATATGCATCAATTATCCAGGCAGGTTCAATAAGTTAGCCTAAGATTAGAAAATGGATAACTCTGAATCCTGAGGATCTGAACAAGATAGAGGAAGTAATCATCACAACAATGTGTATATTTAAATATATCCTAATACAGTTTCAAGGTAAATGCCACAAGAACTTCTAGAAGATTATTGGCGAGGTGGACATTCACATTGAATTCTAAAAAATAGATAAGAGAAAGAACCCTAGTTTATGTTATGCCACCCAAGTCCAAAATGGAAGAAATTGAAGAAATGATGAAGTTGCATTCAAAAAGGTTCTCAGCAAAATTGAGAGCTTACAAAGTCGTACATGGAATCTTTATTGAGCTTGAAAAAGAAAGTAAGGATACTTGGAGAAAATTACTCATGTTCCCGAAAAGGAAACAAGCCCCGAGAGAGTATTAGAACTCACTGACAAGCCTCACAATGAAGAAAAGAAGGCTACACCAAACCCAGAGCACATTCTTATAAATGATGATGAGGATGTCACTCAAAATGAATTAAATACAGAAGAAAGAAAGGAAATAGATGAAATTCCTCATATTATACAATTATTAGGGGATATTGCAAATGATACAATCACAAATACAAATATCATATATATCACTGGAGATGATCCTACAAATGAGGTAAAGGAAGATGAAGATGTTACTGTTACCTCCGAGCAGCCCAAGGAACAAGATACAACAATAGATGCTACACAAGTGAATATACCAGGCCAAATACCATTATTGATATAGGCTATAAATATCATCTCAAAAAAGGAGAAGTCACTCAAGCATGATGCAAGCATACTCGATGATAAGGGTGAAGAGGAATAAAACAAAAAAATGATGAGCGAAATGTAACAAATGAAGAACAAAAAGAAACAGATGAAGAACATAAAGAAAATAAGGTGAAGAAGAGAAGGAAGGTGATGCCACTCCTAAGGATATCGAAGGATAAGTTAAAGATAAAGCAAAGGTTGATGTGGAGACATCCACACCAAGCCAAAAGGCAGACACTAAGCAACAGCTAAAGGGAACAACACCTCCAAATCCTTCATCAAGCACATCAGACTAAGCAACGGAACTTGCTATGGTAATGCATATAGGTGCCTCCAAAAAAATCTCAAAGAAGAAGAAGAACAACAAGAACAAGAATCCAGTCACATTGGAATATATAATTGAAATACCAGACTGTGATCTGAGGACATTGGATCCAGAGTCACTTACAAAGTATGTAGAACTTTGTAAAATAAAAGCTATCCAAGATAAGATTAAGAAGGAGATAAAGGATACACAAGTACTAGAGAAAACCAAGGAGATACTTCAGCAGATTGTACCTAATACAAATATTAATCAAAATGCTTCTATCATTGATCAATTAGCCGTTCTTACCAAAGATATCACATTAAAGAATGTGGATGCATAAAAAGCAATAAAAGAACGTGCAGAGTAGAAATATCAATACAAATTGATAGAGAACATTAGCCACGAAGTGGTCGAGAACAAGGTAAAGCTATCTGAACTAGTCAATGCATTAGAACCAATCATTTCAGAAGCTATAACCTTAGTTCAACAATTATGCACAATACAAAAATTCACTAAGGAGAATAGTGAAAATATTACACAGATAGATGCAAATCTCACTATGAGTGCACAAGGTCTCTCAACCATTGACAATGCAATCAATTTGCATTATGAAAAGGTAATGGAAGCAAAGATTTTGAGAATTAAAATTCAAGAGGTAGAATCACAGTTCAGAGATGAGGTAACCGAGCTACAGGCTCTACTGCTACCCAATCTCACACTACTGCAACAACATATGACTATGACCCAAAAATTGATAGCCACCGCGGATATGTGTGTCACTGACAACATTTATGACATGCACACAAGAATTTCATTGGAGCACATGGCTCTGTAACACCTTCAAGAAAAATAGGATAAAATCATGGAAGACATGAACAACTCCCATTCCCATATTTTTGACAACTTGTAAGTAATTACACCTTTGCCCTTATTATAAAAAAAATGGGGAAAATGATATGATAAAGGGGGAAGATAAGGTGAAAATGGGAAATAGTATAAAGTCAAAGTGTATATACATATACTATATCGGAGCATACACATAGGGGGAGTGATAATGACAAGGTGAACACATGGTGTACATACTAACATTTTAGTTTTTGCACATATAAGTTTTTTGATACTAATGTCAAAGGGGGAGATTGATGACATATTTTTCCATTAATATGCAAAGGAAAACAATTTTGAACCGTCGGTAACACCAACATTGAAAGACAGGTTTAGTGCAACCTGACACAACAGCTCACAGAGGTCACCAAAAATGTTAAGTATAAGGGAACCTGATAGAGTAAACCGATAGAGTAACCCAATAGAGGAACCTGACAAAGTAGAAAATAAAGGAACATGACAGACATTTCACAGATGAACCCGATAGGCAGACTATAGAGAAACCCGAGTGCCAGTCTACCGAGAGACAGTTATAATCCCAAGAAATGTAGATCTAACTTCCACGTCAGATAAAACACTTGTGTTTTATATTTAGCTTTTTGATTTTCTTTAAATCCATTTCTTGAGGGACAAGTAAATTAATTGTAATTGTTCAAATCAGACTAACTAATTGGAAACATGCAAACTTGGAGATCAAGGTCAATTTGTAAATCTTTGATGATAGAGTTATCATTCTTATGCGTGAAACTAATTTAGATAAAACTCATTGAATAAATAGATGTGTAATCAATCAAAATAGAGTGATGTGATGATGATTGTATCCGTAGAAACTTCTATGGATTAGAAATAGATTTTTATGTAGAGGGATAGCAAAAGATGCAATCAGTTACCAAGAACAAGATTCAAGGCTACTGAGTAGAACACAGGTATTGATCAATCACTATAGGTGATAAATATTCATGTGAAACTTAATGGATCTGTAATCAGCAATTCTAGATTGGATACACTTAGGTCAATAAGTATTTTTTACTACATTCTAACAAGTGTAGAAAATAGAAGAAATCCTTTGAGAAGGTGGATTTAACCTTCGTAGATCTCTTAACTGAGTGCACACTAAATAGTGTTGCTAAAGATCTTAACAGAGTAGACCTTAACTAGTCTAAACATGCTACACCTAATAGGGTAAGATAATCAGAAGTGATCAAACTTGTAAGGCTTTACTGACCCCTTCCATTCTGCAGATAGTGAATTTTTTTGGGTTTCATCCCCACCACAGTTTTTACCTTCTAACAAGGGTTTTCTATGTTACCAAATCTTGTGTCATGTGTCATTAAATTTCATGAATATTTCTATGAATGTTTACATTCAAATTAAGTTTATTTTTTCATATAACATGCATAAGATAAGAATATCACATGTGGTCGGTAATGCAAGGAATTGATTACTAAAGGATTAAGGTTAATTGACTAAAAGTTTTAAAGGGTACTGTTTTAACCCCTCCCCTCTCAGTACACACCATTCCATTATTCCAACACCAAAATCTCCCTAAACCTTCCTATTTTGTCTAAGTGACTAGGAAAGTACAAAATCAGAAACAAAGAAGGGCCTTCAACCCTAGGTTCTTTTGCACCATCGCTTAATCTTCATCTCTGATTTTGAACTTGACTTTTCATGATCATAGATCTTGTAACACACTTTGCCTTCGTCCTTAGAATCTTATTGATCTTTTTGCCTCTGTATTAAATTTGTTCTTCTCCTTGAATCCAATCTTTGTTCAAACTTTGTTCTGTGCTCGGTGACTTTAGTGACTATCTTCACTCAATGTCTGAATTTGCTTGGTTACCAACCTTGCTCGGTAAATGACCTTGCTTAGTTGTCAACTTCACTCAGTGACTGTCTTTGCTTTGGTCGAGTGACTAATAGTTCACTACTTGTTAACTAGGTTTTTCCCTTTACCGACTTGACCTCTCCACTTTACCGATTTAACAACATCAAATGTTAAGTAAAAACAATTATGCCAATAGCTCCTCATGATTGTCTAATCTTTATTATCTGTCCAATTAAGTTCATCTCTGATTGATATGGAAACATAATATAAACCAGAAATCAATTGCTTGACATCAATGACAAAATAACTGATCTAACCATTCTATTTGCTTGTATTCTTCTTAACTCGGTCTTCATCACTATTACCATCAGTTGGTTAGCAATTGACTTCTAAGTTTATATTCAAACTCTAGTTGAGGTTATATAAAATCCATGATAAACATTTTTATTTCAATTCAAGGACTATATTTTTTAAATTAACGACTATCTAATGGTGCCACAACATAACCACTCATAATAATACCATGAATAACACCCAAATATATATACAAATAATATGGAATTATAAGAACGCATGTCTATTGTTAAAGAATCATGTTTACACTGTATTTAAGGAGAAGTTACTTTTGTATTTCACCACAAGAAAATCCATGCTATAGTTAGAATTATGCATGATTTTTTACATAATTTAGGTAGTGTTAGGGATTGTACACCTATATATACCCCAATAACTATAATATTTTTTTATACAAAGATAGCTCTAGATTAGATCAATCAATTATGTTTTTTGTAGCAAGAAGTTGATTGATTAATATATACGTGTTTGTGCTTTTCAAGTGAATCTATTATGAATTATCTTAACATAGGATTATGACATGAAATTCATAATTTAGATGCTAAAGATCTTAGTTTTCTTTGGGTGAATTAATAATATATGTTATTAAATTATATGTCTTAAGTGTTTATTCATCAATCTTTATATGAAGGTGAGAATGACTTAGAATATTTTGATTACTTTGATAACTCATCTCGGAAACTATACACTACTAACAATGACTTGGTAAATTACATATCAAGTTGGTCCAATGAATGATAAAGAGTTGAGAACCACTGTTTGTGGTGGCAACCATTTTTTTAGTTGATAAAATATTATAGGAATCTATTATGTTGGCTAATTAAATAATTGTATATAAGACAAGTTTGAGGAAAATGTTAGAGTTTATCATTGATGATTTTTTCGGTGATATGAGAAGGAGAATGTTGTGCACATTTAATAAAAGTTTTTAATTGATGTCAACATGCTCCTTGATGAAAATTTCTTTTTTGACTTCAATTCTCTTGGATATGCACAAAATTGCACTTATGTTGTATTCCAATGCTTCAATTTTTGGTCTGCATTCCTCCATAGTTATAGATAATGCTTTATGATTTTGATAGTATGTTTATGGATACTAACAATACTTAAATTCAAGATTTCATGTGGTATGACTCTATCATATGAAATATTTGAGGTTTGGAAATTTTGTCTGACATTTTATTTGTTTACTTTAGGAAAAAACAAGTTCTTCCAGACGTCTGCAAATTCTCAGAAGGTTGTATTATGCCTTGCATTTTTTGGGAAAGGTCAAGGATTGATTGCTACATGTGGTTTTCTGTTGG
>MU225169.1:326156-375660 GCA_018584345.1 Thuja plicata | reverse complement strand
GCATCCTGGGTGTAAGGGTAATCTTGCATCACCCAAAAATATTTCTGTTTTCTTTTCAATAAGGGCTACCTTGTGCAGAGCTGCTATTTATGGAAACTTGCTATTTTTAGTAAGTTGGTCATACGATTTCGGAATGTTCTTTGTCACTTCATGAATCAGATCTTTACATAGAATTAGATTTTATCTTATATTTATGGATCTCTCTCTTTTGTAACTTGAATCCACCTTGGTTGGGGTTATAAATTAACTATTGTAATATGAATTATAATGGCTCTATAAAAAAGAAATCTTTGTACATAATATGGGTTATTCTCTAGTTTTTTGTAGCAGCTTAGGCTCTACAACTGTAATTTCTTATTTTTCCATGCATTAATAAAAATATTTGTTTTACCTTGTCTTTCCATTTGATTATCATGTGGAGGTTTCTCACTTGGTATTAATTATTTCTCTTCTTTTTTCCTTGTTTATATGTTGTGTTGTTGTTCTCATGGTTGTTGCACCATGAGAACTATCTCCCTTGCATCATCTCATTAGTTCTAACTTGCATATGAATTCTAGGGGGGAAGAATAGAGTTGAGATCTATTGTATTTCGGTGCTTTATTAATGTTTTTTGTAGTTATAGGAAGAGAGATCCATGATTCAATCTAGTGCATCACCATTTCCCTTTGTGCATTTTCCTTTTAGCATTTTCTTCTCCCTTTTCCTCAAAAGAAGGAGTTTAGGTGCATCTAAATTGTAATAGAAGTCGACCTTCTCTGAAGATTCAACGTATCTTACCAAGTCCCACACTCAGAGGTTGTTTCCATGTTTCACAAGGTTTCCTAGGTCCCTAACCACCATCTAGGAAAGGGTGCAAAATTGTGTGTTAACAATAAATATAAAAGAGAATTTAAAAAGAAGAACCACCATACACAATGAAACACCAAAATTATGTAAAAAAACCTATTAAGGGAGAAACCAAAATGAAGATTAATTCTCAAACATATGAACAATTCTTAAGGTTACACCGGTCAATGTGATTTTTACAAAGAAAGGTTTAATGCTAAAGGGCACACTACCCAAAATAAGTTTCATTATCGGAGGGATCATTGCCCAAATGAAGAAGAATAAAAGATAAAAGATCCACCATTGATGCACTTCTCAACTAAAGTGAATGATTTCTAGATACCTTTTTCTAACTGCTTCTAATAGCTAACACATGAAATTCCACACAACTCAACACAAGACTTCATAAAATTTCATACATACACGGAGATAGATCCTCTTTCACACATCCTCATTTTTGGAAATATATGTCTATTTGGTTATCATTATCTAGTTGTCATTGATGTCAAACATTATGATCTAGAGATTTGTTCTCAATAGTCTAGTGGTATTTTCTAATGACATGTTCAAGATTATCTGGTAGTCGAAATATGTCCAAAATTTGGATGTTGGAATAGGAGAAGTAAGGCTCTGTGTTGGATATGTTAGTGCTATATAACGTAAAAAATAGTGGAAGATGGGTATGTATTCAATGGCTATAGAATGATTGAAGATATATATGTATTCAATGGCTACAAAATAGTAGAAGAAAAGTATGTACTTATTGCTACAAAATTGTTAAAGGCAGGTATGTATTCTGGAGATCGTGAATGTGATGGTTGTTAGTGCTTTGTGTTATAATATTTGATTTGAAATTTAGTGGTTCAGTAACAGGGATATACAATTGAAGATGATAGTTGTCAAGTTTTGTTCTGTGGAAGGTTTTCTCTTTGAAAATAAGAATTGAAGATGTGCATATATGATTTGTATTGTATTCAAGTTTTGGTCTTGGTTGTGATGTTTCCTGGTGATCCAAAAATAATTCCTAGTGATTTGAAAACTATGTTACCAAGTGTTGCATTTATGATCAATTTGTGCTCTAGTCAGGAAATGTGTTGTGATGAATTTTGATGTGGACAAGTTGCAAATTCATATGGAATATGTTGTGGAGAATGGATCTTACCATAAAATGTGGAGGTCTAAATTCAGTTGGAAATTTATGTGATTCTTTGGTTAGTATGATGCTACGCATTAGAGGTTACTTCCAAAGTTGTTCGGGTTATTGTGGATCTGGTATTATGTTGTGTACTCTCTCTCTCTCTCTCATAGAGTGGATCATGCTTCATGTTTTTGTTTTGGGTATTGCATTTAATGTTTATCTCTTATCTGGATGGGTTCATTTTATGTGTGACTTATGTATTTAATGTTTAACTTTTATCTGAAAGGGTCCTTTTTTTGTGTGATCTATGTTTTGGTTTGGATGCATCTGGCATGGGACCTTATTGTAATTTTGTATAGATATATCCAACTTGTAATTTTCTTAAATGGCATAGTCAACCTTGTTGTAAACTCCAATGATCCATCTTGTATATATGTACAACATGTGGTTTGGAAAGTATGAAGAATGACGAGTGTGGGAAAGTGAAGATTTATATGAAGAGTTTCGGAAGAGAAAAAGTTATATTTATGAAGAGAGCTATTTTATTACTATGGCAGAGAAGTAAAGATAGAAATAGTGTGTTGCTAAAGTTGACTATATTTTTTAATCCAACTACATTATCAGGAGAATAAATATTTATATCTATTGTGGATCTATTTGTATGTATCTTGTCCCTATGGTAGTGAGTCTTGGGTGAACTAGTTTTTTTTGTATCTTGCTACTTTGCCAGTGAGCCTTTGTTTGCAAGTTTGAAGCAGTGAGCTCCTATCTATTTTGGTGTTGTATTGGCAGTGGGTATCTAGTTCTTTATAATGATGCTATATATAAGTGATTTATCTTTTTGGGCAAGTACTCACCATGGTTTTCCCTAGTTTGGGTATTCCATGTATAAAATCTTGGTGTTCACGTGTTATTGCTTCAGTTCATTATTTTCTTAATAAGTTGTAGGGTGGATAACATTAATGTTTGATTATCGTAGTAAGGTTTTTTGGTATATGATAATTCAAACCCCCCTATCAACATCCAATGTGTGGTTAACAATTGGTATCAAAGCAAGGTTCCTCTTGAAGAAGCTTAACCACTTGAGGTAGATTTGGGATGGTGCATAACTTACACTTTCAAGTTCTAGTATTTGATGGCACAAATTTTCCTTATTAGAAAGACAAGATGGAAGCATAATTGGAAATATTTTCGAATAGTATTTGTGAGGTTATTCAAACTAGTTTCAATCCATGCTCTAGAATACCTTTGACTACTGATGAAGAAAAACAAAAGAAAGATAATGTGAAATGAAGAGAAATTATTTTTATAAGTTTATGTGACATAGGATTTGGGAAGGTGAAATGTATAAAAGGAGCTAAAGAGATATGGGATAAGTTGGTTTTGGTAAATCAAGGATATTTAAAGATAAAACAAGCAAGACTAATGAACCTAAAATATAAGTATGAGGTCTTAAGAAATGTAGAAGATGAGAGTGTTGAAAGCTAAATATAAGATTCATAGATGTTGTTGATGGAAGCAGAGTTGCTGGTGAGAATATAGAAGCAATAGATGTTATAATTAAGATCTTATTAACCCTCCCAAAGAGTTTCATACCAATGACATGTTTGATAAGGGAAAGAAATGATCTAATTCAATATTCAATTGATCAACTTATTAGTTCACTTTCTGCATTTGAGATTGTAGAAGTTGAAAGGGAAAACCAAGAGACTGCATTCAAAGTTGTTGAAGAAGTTGAACCTAAGAAAAGAACTATGTTGGAGGAAGATAAAGCATTTATATTAGGAATTTAAATGAGGCACTAGAGAATACAAAGGTAATTTACCACTTAAGTTATTTAACTATGGAAGAGTAGAACATTTTGCTAATGATTATAAGTATAAAGAATATTAGAGTGATTTAGAAGATGATGATAGAAAGGACAATCAAAATAAAGGTAGTTTTAGGAACATAAAAAATTTTAAAGACAAGAGTAAAAGGAACTTATGTTCCATGGAGGAACACTTCTCTAGAGTTGAAGAGATTGGTGAAACTATTGAGGATTCTCCATTTCTAGTTATTTCACAAAAGAAAGAAGAGATTTCATTACATGCAAAAGTTGTTGTTGATGCATGGATTGTAGATTTTGGATGTTCAAACCATATGATAAGTGATAATAAAATATTAATTAAGTTAGAAAATTACGATAGAGAATAAATCAGATTTGCAGGAGAAGAATATGATCAAATCAAAGGCATTAGAACCATTTCAATTGATGGTAAGCATAGAACTATTGATGTTTATTATGTTGAAGGTTTGAAACATAATTTTTTTATTGTTTGTCAAATGTGTAAGAAAGGGTATGAAGTCATGTTCAAAAGTGATGGTTGTATTATTAGAAAGAAAGATACTGGTAAAAGGGTTGTAGAAGGTTTTATGATTGATGGAAACATCTATTGTATTGAAGATAAATGTGAGAATCTATTTTTTCTAACTCAATGCAATAGAATTTGGGGAGATGATGTTGAGATGGAACTCAAACAAGACAAAGTGGATTCTGCATTACTAAAGAACATTGAGGAAATGAAGAATGAATCTAAAAAACCATTGGAAGGAAAAAATAATTTGGTAACCCAAATCCAATGGAAGACAAAAATGTTAGGATTAAGTAATACTGAGAGGGGAGGTGAATCAATATTACAACACTTTAAACTTAAACCAAGTAAATTACAACTTAACCAAGTAATTTCTAAGATTAAAATAATATAAACAAAAAATACACAACTCGTAACACCATTAATTTGTTGTCAATGAAACCCTAGCCAAGGGAAAACCCTAGTGGGGATGGTACCCATAAATATGCACTAAAAGTATATTATCCCTATTAGGAGACCTAGCTTTGTTAGGAGATGATTATTACATTACTACATTTCCTTGTTAGAGGAATACAAAACGCTTTTAAAGGTATATTAAGCACACTGCTCATAAAATCATAAATGAGATTATGTTACAATGCTTTATCAAGAATGAACAATACAAGCATCATCTATGATTATGTAGTTCCAGTTGTAGTTCGCATGACCCTCTAACTAATTCTAATATCACAATGCATCCATCCAAATCTTTGCATCTATACCAATCTATCACACATCCATCACACACATCACTTCTCAAAAAGATCTTCCTATATATACATTGTTACATATCCAAATAGCTCCCAATAACATCACAAAATAGAATTAATACCAACATAGCATGTTTGGACTTCGTATTATACTCCCTCAATCATCGCAACTGTTTATCTGCCCTGTATCATTGTTACTTTGTTTTCGCATGTATTCATCATATTGTAACTTAATGTGATCAACTCAAAAACATAAGTGATCTTAAATGAAGGTCACACATATCTGAAAATAGCTCTCGCATGTCTTTATTCATCATATACTGTCTTCGCTGAACAAAATTGTACTCCTGTACCATGTAACTCTTCTTCTTGAACTTAGTCATTTTGTAGTCCTTAACTCCAAAACTGTGTTTCACACTATGTGATCATCTATAACATATGTGTTACCATAAATGAAAACCCTCAAGTGTTCCAGAACACTCCTAAATAAACCACTTGCCAACAGTCTCTCACTTTGGAATTGATGGAAACACTTAGTGAAAAATGACTAAGTGTCAACATAAAAAAATATATACACAACAATCTTTATCTTCTTTACATACATCTTCTCTACTCTATACATTTTTTTTATATCTTCTGTTCTCACCCTTTGACATAAATGGAAAAGATATACAAAAATGTAGAATACATAACAAAATTGTACCACTCCTTACCAAACCATTATACCATCTTTAGCACATCTTGGAAGGATCTCTCCAAGATCTTCACTTCCTTTGACCAAGATTTCACCAGTATCTGAATCACATGAATAATCCCATTTAGTGCAAAAGAAGGTGTCTCTGCTGCCTTTAGCTTGATAGGCATATGTTTGGTGAGGGCCTGCACTATCTTCTCCATGTCAGAAAGATGGGTCTCAATAATTGATAACTTAGGAGTGATTAAACTCTTCAGCATACCAAATATTCCCACAACTCTCCCTTTCTCTATATCCAAAACACTTAGTTTGTCCAATATTCTAGACACTTCTCTATCTAACTCCAATATAGAGTGTGAAGAGGTCTCACAAGTATCCATCATCTTGTCTAGAGTTAGTCTATCATTTTCTATTATCTCCTTAATATTTGTGAGATGTCTAATAGGATTTATAGAGTAACTGTATAACTTCCTTCCATGTGATACACAACTCCTTGCCTCAGATATAGTATTGTTCAATATGCCCAAGTCCCATGAGATAGACTTGCAAAATTCTTCCAAATTATTTGCAATGTACTTCTCTTATTTCTCTTTAGAAATATTCTCCAAGGAATCATAGTGACTATCAAACTCATCCAATACCCTATTTAAGTTCTCTGCACTGTCCTTCGATTGGAAAGAAAAAGGTATAGGTAGGAATTTTTTGACAGTATCAACTGCTCTTTCTATTACCCCTGTCTTCCTCTCACCTTTCTGCTTAGATCTCTCTTTTTCTTTAGAAAATGCGATGTAGGATAAATTCATCACCTCATCCACATCCATATTCTCAACATCAGTGCTCAGAGTCTTATCTTCACTTGCCAACAATAAAGATGAAGAAACAGATGCATGACTTTCCTATTTCTCTTCAACTTCATTCACTGTTTCTTTCGCTGCTTCAACTTCACTCACTTTCTGCTCTTCTTTCTCTGCCATTTCTAGAACAAAGCTTCCTTCAATGTTGGTATCCTTATCAAAAGTATCACTAGCATCCTGTGAGGTGTCCAAAGACACAACAACACCAAAAACAAAGAAATATGGTTGCTTCACAGTACTCACAAATTGACTAGTGTCTTCGCCCATTAATTTGTCAAGACTTATTTATGCCATCCTGTATGACTCACCTTTTTCAATAGTTCTATGCTTAGTAGCCTTTGGTGGTGAGGAATTCTTAGGTTCAGTACCCATTAGAACCTTATCCACAGCCTTTTGTGTTTCCTCAATCACTTCATCGTACCTTCTCCCCATTATCTTTACCAATCTTGACTTAGTTATCAAAAAAGGTTTTAAAGAATTCAATATCTTCTCCATCTCCTTAATAGAAACAATGGGAAATATGTCTTCAATTGCTTGTACTCTAATTGCTTCATCTTCTATCTATGTTGGGTTTTTCCTCAGCTCTAATTTATCATAGAGTTCCTTAGGTATACTGTACCTTCAACTTCTAACAAGTTCTTCTTAAAAGAAAGTAAGTGATTTATTATCATGTCTTCAATCAAATTCTAATCAGATGCATCATACCTTACATAGAATCTGGAAAATGTATTTAAGTTTTCCTTGCTCAACTATTATCTTTCTCTAGTATCTTTATGTCAGGTTTCCAAAGATGTTTCACATCTGGACTCTTCTCTTCTACTTTCTTCTCTTCTCCTTTTGTCCTCTATCTTTTAGGTGGAGAGTCTTGTTCAATGGACCTTGTATTCCTTCTTGTAAATTCCATAAGTTTCTCTTTCTGTGATGTTCTCTTTGGTGGTGTAGGTGTTGTTTCAGATAAGTCAATCACAGTAGAGAGTGGACTAATTACCTTCTCAACTTTTGGAGGTCGAAGGGCTGCAAGAGCAGTTCTCTCTAATTTAGAAACAGTCTCTTCTGTCTTCTTTCTTATCTCTTTCATCTCATCCTTTGTTATACCAGCCTTGGCTACTAGATCATCTACCAAGTTCTCTACTTTCCTCTTTCTTACAACTCTAGTCTTTTCTTCCCTTATCTTTGCCGACTTCTCTTCATAGGTGTCTCATATTTTTTCAGATGGATCAATTTCAGAGGATAGTATGTGTTCAACTTGTATATTCAGGACCTCAGAACTAACTTTGTATCCCAGATGATAACACTGTTAGAGTAGTCATATTATAGCTAATAATTAGTTTATTTAATTATTAGTCTATTATACTCTATGCTTAAGTTAAACTTAGGCATCTTATTATTCTCTAGGGTTTTTTCACCTTTAAGGTTTCATGATTCCTTTTATAAGGATTCACCACTTTGCATTTCAGTAAGGAGATTGTATTGTATTCATTTTTGTTGATAATAGAAATTCATTCTTTCAACATGGATATCATGTCTCTGGCTTTTTGGCCGCCCTAGCTTCTTCTGTCTTCTGTCTTTGCTTCTTCCTTGTGATAGGTTATGCATGCAGTTGTTCTTGGGAGGATGTGTCTTCCTATTCTAACATGGTATCAGAGCCATCCTGCAGCTGGTTGTTCGTATTTTTTTCAAGCATTTCAGAAGTTGGGGGTTTTCCTAGTTTTTCAGAAGTTTTTTGTGTAGATTTAGGGGGGACCTTTGTTTCTTGTCACTTTGGGCTCAAACAGACCTTATTCATTTTCTCAAAGTGCCCAAAAACCCCAGAATCCATATAAAACTTGTCCATTTTGGACAACTTGCCTCCGAGGCAAAAAAAAAATTGGTTTCCAGTGCCGTATGGGCACGAAAACTGAGAAAAAATAAAAAAAATCATTTTTTAACATGTTTTTTCACGTTTAAAAAACACAGCCAATGGTTTTTGGTGCATGCCGCCACCACGCTGCCCATGCACCACCCCCGGCCTCCGTGCTGCCTCCGGCTCCGCGGCCCCCGTTGCCTGGCCCACTGCCACTCCACTCTAGGGTCCTCTGCACAGGCGTCGCTCCACCCGGTGCTCCACTCCATTGGCGCTCCTCAGCCTCTGTGTTGCTCGGCCACCCACCCGCTTTCTTTCAAGCCCCGCGGGCCCCTTTTAGCCCAGTGGGTGGTCACATGGGTGACTAGGGGCTCTGCCCCAGCCCTCTGTGGCAGTCATATGGCGCCCAAGGGCCAAATTTTTTTAGCCCGAAGGGCTTAAACTATGTTTTTGAGGCCTTTTTGACCCTCCTGGACTGTTTTCACTCTATCTTGAGCATACGAGGGTATTTTTCTGACTTCCATATACCATCAAAAAGCTCTTTCCAAGAACTTTTTGATGATGGAGGTTGGGGTTTTGGGTTCAGCCATTTTGATAGTTTTTTTTTGTCAAAGTCTGATGTCTATTTTTTGCCTTTTGGGAGCCATATCTGGCTCATCTGGACTCTATTTTTGGCAAACGAGATATCGTCAAAAAGCTGGTTCAGTGAGCTATTCAGTTGCAGGGGTATTTTTTCTAGATTTTTCTCTAGGTTCTCTCTCCTCTAATTTTGGCATCTTTCACACTCTGGCAGATTACTTGGGTTCTACAGGTCTTGGGATCTCTTCTTCTGATCTTTCTAGCTCACTCTTCTTTCTATCTTCTAAGCTTGTAGGCTTCTCTTCTTTAACATTCTTTATTCTGTAAATGCACTAAGATAAAGTGCCTACTTTTGCCTTTCTAGGATTTCAAGCACCTTGTGTTTCTTGTACTCACACTCAGTTATAAAGTGCCACGGGGGGTTATGATGTTATGCCATTTTGTGCTCATCCACCTTTGTCAAGTGAGCATACCTTCCATGACATTAGCCCATGTTGTGTGTCAGTGACACCACCCTTTATCCTGTTCTTGTACTTTCATTGCACTGTTGGTGTTCTTGATTGTTCTTTCTGCAGGTGTTTATGGCATTGCATTTCAATGTTCCTGTCACCCCTCTCCCTGTTCAGCATTATGGGGGGGTTCACCTGTTGGTTCTATTGCTTCCTTGGTTCGATTGATCAGATCTTTAGACTTTGTCTTCTCTACCTGGTCATGCACTTTAGTGGGGGTTCCAGTAGTTACTTCTGATAGAGTTTACAGCTTCTTTCTTTGGAGATGCTTCTTGCTCATTCTTGTTCCTTTCTTTGGGACTTTCCCTAGATTGGAGGTTTAGTTTCCTTCATCTAGTTTATTTCTTGCACTTGGGTACCTGATCAGGCCTAGTTGCTGGGACCCATAGTTCCTTTCATGCATTTTTTTTTCATGCATCCTTTAGTCCTTAGTTGTTTAGCTTCTCACTAAGTTACACTTAAGGGGGGGTGTTAGAGTAGTCATATTATAGCTAATAATTAATTCATTTAATTATTAGTCTATTATACTTTACGCTTAAGTTAAACTTAGGCATCTTATTACTCTCTAGGGTTTTTTCACCTTTAGGGTTTCATGATTCCTTTTATAAGGATTCACCACTTTGCATTTCAGTAAGGAGATTGTATTGTATTCATTTTTGTTGATAATAGAAATTCATTCTTTCAACATGGATCTCATGTCTCTAGCTTTTTGGCCACCCTAGCTTCTTCTGTCTTCTGTCTTTGCTTCTTCCTTGTGACAGGTTATGTATGCAGGTGTTCTTGGGAGGATAGGTGTCTTCCTATTCTAACAAACACCACTTCATCCTAGGTTGAACTGCCTCAAAGCAAAGGCAATCAGTTTCAACCATGAAAGAGATTGTATCTTTGTACTTCTCTACCAATGACTCAGGAATCCTCTGTCTTTCCTTCATCTATCTCTACAAGATTTTAATAATCCCAAATAACTCACCATCAACCCATGTACTATTTTTTCTTCTATAGCTCTGTGTGATCTGAATTCCATTGGGTTCACTGTCCTTCAGGGCTCTAGGGTGCATACTAGGAAAACTATGTACAATATGAATATATATGTGTATCAATAGAGATCCAAACTTGAATGCCTTTGACTTATCCTTCTTGATTTTGTTTACATTCTCCAAGAATTGTTGTGCAATTATTTCAAAAATGTTATATTTAATGTTTTTCTTAACCATTTTGTATGCCATCAAAATCACTCCTGCAGATACCGAGTTAGGTCAGCTATTGTAATATAGTTTGTATCCAAGAATTTTTGAAACCAATATGACATCTGACTATGAATCAACTCATTGCATATGTTCACGGGATGATCTCCAAGCCAAATGAATTGGTCGTGAACTCTTCTCAGAATGATTTTAATCCATTCGTCTTGGTCAAATTTGTTTAGTCATCCACATGATACTTAAGTTTTCAAGGTGTGTGAACTCAGATTTCATCTTTCCATTTTCTCTAATCATTTTCTGCATCTCTGAATATATCTCAAAGTCTCCCAGAGACTCATACTTGCAATGAATGTAATCCCTAATGTCTTCAACATGTAGAACATCATAGGGTGTTTATAAAAATGCACCTTCAGGATCATGCTCAGTTGATTTGAATGGGTGTTTCTTAAACTTATACCTAGGCCTTTCATCGACATCCAAAATCAATGAAGTATCCATAACCAAAGCTTTGTAAATGATCTAAATACCTTTTATCTATCGATTTTTTTAATTTCTGCTTCGATCACACACTCAACACACTTGCTTCTTTTCTTGTTTTTCTCTAATCTCTATCTCCTTTAGGTCTTCTCTTCGAATGATGTTTAAATAATATATTGATTAACCTTATACTTTGTTGTGTAAATAACCTACACAGTTTCCAATAAACTCATCTCTGTACATAATATAGTCGATTAACAATCTGGTGATCACAGGATATAGACTATAAAGCAATGCGATCTCAGATATGTGTTCCACAACATCTCCCCATACTCTCACTAGGATCATGAGAGCTTACTCATAATCAGGGGCTTGATAGATTTTTGATGTTTCCTTCCAATGCTCCCCCTAAGGTCATGCTTGGTCATCTAGGTTTATGTACTAATGTTAGCATCAGGCAAAGGCTCAGTAGAATCTACTAAATCTCCATGAATCAATACCTGACTTGTTTCTTTTACCTTCCATACCTTACCACTATTTTCATCTTCTAGTTTTCTAAAATAACTCTTGAATTCATCCATGAATTCTACAAGACTCTTACCAGTATCAACAATATTCTTCTTTATAACCATAGGCGGTGGTCCTCTTCTGTTATCATTTCCATTATACCTACAAAAATTCTCTATATGTCATGGATTGTTACATTTGTAGCATGTAGGAGGTGGTCTATTCTGATTAACCTGCAACATATAATACCTTGCGATGTGTCCAAAGTTATTGTATTTGTAACATGTGATCTTAGCTGTTGTTTCTTCCTTAATGTAATCTTGCTTGATTCTAGATTGATCATGCATTCTGCATTCTTCTTTCTTGTGTCCATATGCATGAAAATTGTTGCAATAGCCATCAAAGGATTTGTAAGGAATTTTATTCTGCAGTCTCTCTTTATGTGTCCAATTTTGTTGCATCCAAAGCATCTACATCTGAAAGGTTCGATCTATTCTTTAGGTTTTTCAAGATCATCAGTCTTCACTTTATATTTTTCTTCTTGAGTCTTTGAAAATTCAGTTTCATTGAAGCTAACTCCATTCATGTCTCCTTTAGGTTTCTGTCTATCTCTCTGCTCATCAATCTTATTACTTCTCATATGAAGTTTTTCAATGTGTTTCTAAGCTTCAACAAGTTCTCCTTTTCTGATATGATTATATTTCTCTAATTCCAAATTTATTTTTTCTTATAGTGATCAAGTTCATTCTACATTTGTCCCATTTGAATATTAGCACGTTTTAAGGTTTCTTCAATTTTGTTTCTAGCATCCTTTTCCTATTAAATTTCTTTAGCCATCTAAAGGGAATTAGTTTCATGATCAAGCTTCAAAGAATTTTCTCTTGTTCAAATTGTTTTATTTGATATGATGTGTCATTGTTGGAATCCTCTTTTATCTTATCCATAAGATATTGTCTTTGATTTTTGGAAATTTCAAGTTGTTCTTTTAGTTTCTTTATGAATCTCTCTGCTCTTCTAAATTTGAATTTTAAGTCACCATTTTATGCTTTATCTTTATCTAGGTCTTCAAGTGTTGCTTCAAGTTTTCTTCCAAACTTTTAGAATCCATCTTGATCTCCCTTAAGTTTTCAGGCTTTCTCTCCAAGGGCCAAAAGCTCTTATACCAATTGTTAGGATTAAGAAATATTGAGAGGGGGGGGGGGGGAATCAGTATTACAACACTTTAAACTTAAACCAATTAAATTACAACTTAACCAAATAATTACTGAGATTTAAAGAACATAAACACAAAAAACACAACTCATAACACCATGAATTTGTTGTCAAGGAAACCCTAGCCAAGGGAAAACCCCGGTGGGGATGGTACCCACAAATATACACTAAACATATAGTGTCCATGTTAAGAGACCTAGAACTATTAGGAGCTCATTATTACATTATTACATTTTCTTGTTAGACAAATACAAAACCCTGTTAAAGGTATACTGAGCACGCTTCTCATACAATCAGAATTCATATTATGTTATAATGCTTTATCAAGCATTAACAATACAAGCATCTGTTACGCTTAGGTAGTTCCAATTGTAGTTCACATTACCATCTGACTTATTTTGATATCACAATGCATCCATCCAACTCTTTGCATCAATACCAATCTATCACAAATCAATTGCATTCATCACTTCTCAAAGAGCTCTTCCTATATATACATTGTTACATATCCAGTCGGCTCCCAATCATATCAAAAAATAGAATTAATACTTATACAAAAATAAATTACCAAGTCAGTGATCATATACTATAAAAACATAGGTAATCCACAATCCAAAGGCAACATAGCATGTTTGGACTTCACATTATACTCCCTCAATCATCACAACTATTTATTTTCCCTGTATCATTGTTACTATGTCTTCACATGTCTTCATCGTACTGTAACTCACTGCGATCAACTATGAAACATAAGTGATCTTAACTAAAGGTCACACATATCCCAAACTATCTTCTCCTAAGATCACATGTCTTTATTCATCATATATTGTCTTCACTAAACAAAATTGTACTCTTGTACCCTATAACTCTGCTTCCTAAACTTTGTCATTTTGTAGTCCTTAACTCCAAAATTGTGTTTCACACTATGCGATCATCCGTAATATACATGTTTCCATAAATGAAAACCCTAAAGTGTTCCAGAACACTCCCGAATGAACCACTTGCCAACAAAAAAGGATTTGGTAGACCGGAAGTAGGTGGAAGACAAAAAAAATTGGTAGACTAGAAGCAAGTGGAAGACAAAAAAAATTTGATAGATCCAAAATAGGTAAAAGACAAATACAAGAATGGGTTGATGAGTTAGAAACTTCCTCCTATTGATTCCAGGTACTCATTTGTTAATAGAACTTATTTTTCCTACAATAAAGCAGAGCACAAAGCTAATGAATGTTGAATTTAGAAAATGAGATATGTTTTTAATGGAAGATGTTCTCATTGTAATAAGTTTGGACATAAGGGAATTCAATGTAGAAGTAGAATAAATATGAATAGAAATGCTAAGAACTTCAATGGATATTCCTATATATGCAATGTATATGGATGCAAAAAGATTGAATGCAGAATAAATTTCAATTTAAGAAATAATGAAACTACAAGAATGAAAAAAGGTTAGTATTTTTTTCTATAAATATAACATGGCAGGACATATTGCAAGGTTTTTCAAAAGTGTGGATCATCATATGATGGTTTTAGAAGACCAATAAGAAAAGAACAAAACATATTTGATGGAAAGAAAAAAAGATGTTTCTAAAGGTGTTCTGACATCCATTGCAGGTGTTGTTTCCTCTTATGTTAAATGACTCAGAATGCAATGTGTAAGGGGGATTTTTAATTCAAATCTATTTCCCCCCTCTAGGTTGGTTTTTGAGTATCTTCTCAGCATGGAAATAAGGATTGAAGGAATTTATGAAGGTAAGATTAAGTTTTTTATCCAAAAAAGTTGTTGTATGGTTCAGTAAATATGTATTAGTTTTTTGGTTGTTCATGCTAAAGTATGTTAAATGTGGAGTGGATAAATGATTTACAAATTAATATGCATCTAGATAGCTTGGATAACCACGTTGTTGATTGTAGAAGGTTCTTTGATGATTTAAAGGATATATTATGTCTAAGGAACAAGTTTTCTCCTAAAGTCATTGACTGGTATGTGAATGATATTGTTTTCTATGTTGATAAGATTTTTCGCTACATATAAGTTGTAGAGCCTAGAATTTTTGGGGAAATTGAGTTGGCCTATGAGACTACTAAGGAAGAATGTATGATCATTATTGAAAGATTAATGATAATTTTATAGGATACTAGTGCTACAAGAATTGAAGCTATGGAAAAACTATATGTTGCTACTAGTGAAGGGAAAGACAAAGACAAGGGAAAGAGAATGAGAAATTTGTTTATATAGGCATCATCTTCTATTAAACATGAAGAGAAAATTAGAAGAATGTTCCTAAGGATCTTATCTACTCCAGTGATTGTTTCAAGTGATAGTGAAGATGAAGAACATAAGGATGTTGATAAACAAAAGGAAACTATAGTAGAATTTATTGATGATGATGATGAGAATATTGCTTCTCCTGTGTCATTCGATGAAGATGATCTGTCACTTGAAAATATTATTTCCATGTGGAGTTAGTCTAGAGAATTGAAGACTATTCAAGATACATTCTATGAATTTTTACTGTATTATCAAGATAACATTTTTTCTCTAGGAGAATCTTCGGATTGTTGCTCCTCCTTCTAACTAACTATATCAGAGTGGTGCATCTATCTAGGGAGAGCCTTATAGATTATTGTATTTCTTGTATTGATGCTAATGGATATTATTAGAGTGACACAAAAGTAAGTATGTTTTGGCCTTTTTCCTTGATGGAAAAGGGGGAGAAAGATAAGGAAAATGTTTATTTCATAATATTTTTTGCATAAATTTGAAATGCTATTTTAGTTAGGGGGATTTGACTGTGTACAATATCTTTATGGAACATTTTTGGTGTTCTTTTTTTCTATAAATGACAAATGGGGATATTTTTGGAAATTTGGATGTTGGAATGGAAGAAGTAAGGTTGTGTGTTGGACATGTTAGTACTACAAAACCTACAAAAAGAAAGGTATGCATTTAGTGGCTACAAAACAATGAAAGATAGGTATGTATTTAGTGGCTGCATAACAATAGAAGGTAGGTGTGTATTCTACCTTTTATTTAGTGTTATAGAATAGTGGAATATAGGTATGTATTTTGGAGATCAAGAGTATGATTGTTTTTAGTGATTCTTTGTTATAATTTATGGCCTAGAAGTTAGTGGTTCAATCATAGGGATATACAATTGAAGATGGCAATTGTTTAGCTATATTTTTGGAAGGTTTTTTCTCTGGAAATAAGAGTTGAAGATGTGTAAATATGATTTGTATTGTATTTAGGTTTTGGTCTTGGTTGTGGTGTTTCAATTATCCATAAATAGTTCCTAGTGATCAACAAACTGTGGTATCAAGTGTTGAAATTATAATTAGTTTGTGGTCTAATTGGGAAATGTGTTGTGATATGAAATCTGATGTGGAGATTGGATCTCACTATAGCATGTTTAGGTCTAGATTTAGTTGGCAAGTTATGTGGCTCTTTGGTTAGTGTGATGCTACACATTTGAGGTTACTACAAAATTCTTTCTGATTATTGTAGATCTGGTATGGGCTATGTGTAACATGTTCATGGTCCCTCTCTCTCCTAGAGTGGGTCATGCTTCATGTTTTTGGTTCCAGTTTTGCATTTAATGTTTATCTCTTATCTGGATGGGTTCATTTTATGTGTGACCTATGTATTTAATGTTTCTCTTATCTGGATGGGTCCTTGTTATGTGTGATCAATGTTTTGGTCTGGATCCTTCTGGAAAGGGACCTTATTTAATTTTATGTTGATATCACAAACTTGTAATTTTATTTTAGCATGGTCAACCTTGTTGTAAACTATAATGATCAATATTGTATATAAGTACAACATGTGGTTTGGTAAAGTATGAAGAGTGATGAGTGCAAGAAAGTGGAGATCTATAAGAAGAGTTTCGGAAGAACAAAAGTTTAGTTTACGAAGAGAGATATTTTATGACTATGGTAGAGAAGTAATGATAGAAACAATGTGTTGCTAAATTTGATAGTATTATGTAGAGAAACTAAATTATCAAGATAATTAATCAATATTTATATCTATTATGGAGATTTGTATGTATCTTCTCCCTAAGAAAGTGAGTCTAGGGTGTACAATTTATTTTTTGTATCTTGCTACTTTGGTAGTGAGCCTCTGTTTACAATTTTGAAGAAGTGAGGTCCTATTTATTTTGGTGTTGTATTGGTAGTGGGCATCTAGTTGCAAGTCTAGAGTAGTGATCTCCTACTATTTTTGTAATTAGATTATATATAAAAGATTTATCTTTGTGGGCAAGTGCTCACCATGGTTTTTCCTAGTTTGGGTTTTCAATGTATAAATTTGTCTTTCTCAAGTATAACACCATTGTTTTCTCTTTCAATAAATGCCTCAAGTTTAGCTTCTATGATCTTGAGTTTTCCATGTGTTTATTTGTACTTGTAATCTCTTCCTTAAAAGACCTAGACCATTCATCATCAATTGGATCAACCTCTGATATTAGGAAAATCTAATCTTTTGCAATCCTTCTTCCTATTTTAACTCCCTTGTTCCTGTAACAAATGATATGTCATTCATTATGATTAAATCTCACATACCTTGGAATATTATTCCATGTCTCTAATTTTTGAACTTCTTCTTCTTCTCCACTTGTGTAGAGTCCTTCTTTTGCACTTCCTGTCACACTTGGACTTTTGTTTTGCATTGTTTGATGTTGAATTTGATCATTACTATCCCTCACATGCCCACATTCATCAGACCCTGCCAAATTCTCAAGACTTTCATTCACTTTAACCTTTGTTCTTTCCACTAAATTTTTCAACCTTTTGTTATAGCACCTATATGCTTAACTTTTGGTAGAATAACCTAGGAATATACCTTCATCACTCCTTGCATCAAACTTTCCTATGTCCTCATCTCTCTTAATGCAACATCTACTACCAATTTTTTTGAAATACTTAGCAATAGGCACATGAACATACCAAAGTTCATAGGGTGTCTTACTAGTTCCATGTTTGATTTGTACTTGGTTAAGAGTGTATATTGCAGTGCTCATAGCTTCTCTCCAAAACATCTGCATAACATTTCTTTCAAAAGTCATGGTCCTTGCAGTCTGTAGAATAGATATATTCTTATGTTTTGATACACCATTCTAGTGTGGAGTCCTAGGAGCAGATAAGTTTCTCTTGATTCCATGCATCTCATAGTATGTGTTGAACTCATTAGATGTAAACTCTCCACCTCTTTCTGATCTCAACTTCTTCAAGTACTTCATACCTATCTCATTTTCCACCATTGCCTTGAAAACCTTAAACTAATCAAAATCTTCATATTTCTCCTTCAAGAAGGTCACCCATACTATCTTTGAATAATCATCAATTAGTAGCATAAAATATTTATCACCTTGCAAGCTTCTTGTATATTTAGGGCCACACAAATTGGTATGAACCAGATCAAGAAAACCATTTGAATTTTCTTCCTTGAAAAAGTAGCTCTTTTTTCTTTCCCAAATGACATTCCTTGCAAAAAAAATTAGTAGGATTTTTCATCCTAGGAAAATATATAACAATTAAAGTAGAACTTATAGCAACAATATTGTGAAAGTTTACATGACACAATCTCTTATGTCATAACCAACTTTCATCTATTTGTGCAATCAAACAAGTCTTCTAACCATTATTCAAAAGAAATATATTGCCTCTTGTCCTAGATTCAATAGCAATATCCTTTCCATAATCATTTAAAATCTTAAACATATTGTCCTTGAAATGCAGTCCATAGCCTTTATCCATCATCTGACTAACACTAAGAATATTATGACTCAATCCCTCTACATACAATATATCATTAGTATTATTTTTACCATCCAAAGTAATCAAACCTCTACCTCTAATCTTACCACCAGAGTTGTCACCCCATTTCACTTCACCACCATCATACCTCTCAAAGCTTGAAAATTTACTCTTGTCACCAGTCATGTGATGAGATCATCCAGTGTCAATCACCCACTTATCTTCCTTGACAACTTGAGCAGCTAGAGCTTTCTCTTCAACAACATTTTTGGTAGGACTAGAAGTCATTAAAATGCCAGTCATAGGATCCTCATCTTCCTTAATAGTAATGAATGTAAGTTCATCATTATCCTTGTCAGCTTCATCATATTCATCATCAATAACACCATCATCATCAAGAGCATAGTAGCACTTTATTTCTCTAGACCTAGGCTCATACTTATACTTGGGAATTATATTAGGACACCTAGATGGAAAAAGTCTTACTTTACCACTTGAAAAGAATTTAAAAGACATATTTCCTTTATACCTACTAGTAGAAGGATCTTTGTACTATATTATTTTTGCAAACTTTGCTTCCATCTCTTCAATCTCTTTGTCTTCCTCTTCCGTTTCCTTTAGCTATTTCTCCCATATTTTCATTCTCGTTGTAGGTTTCTTGGCCAGATTTGATTTATGCATGTCCTTACTAGTCAATGTGGCTTTGAATGTTGTCTCAGTATTGGGAAGTTCTCCACATAATGCACTCAATTCAAAGGTTTTAATCTTTACAAAAAGGTTTTACCTTGTCACATTTGTCATCATCCTTATTTATTTAATAACTACAACTTTGTTGTCATAGGTAGGAGGCAATATTCTCAGAACCTTTGCAACAATCTTATCTTCATCATGTGTACCTCCAACACATCTGATAGCACACACCATCTCATTGATCTTTATCATATAGGATGAAATGTTCTCATCTTCATGGCTTCATATTTTCCCTTCAAACTCTACAACTTGGCCATCTTTACTGTGGTGTCTCCTTCATAGAGAATTTCCAACTTCTTCCATATCTGATGGGTTGTTTCCAATTCCATGACATTAGTCATCTCTGCATAAGTCAATGCACTCAACAAATCTTCATTTTCTCTAATGTTTACCTTGGCCTCATTGATCTCATCAAGAGTTGTAGGGTTTTGAGGAGGGTTGTAAGTGTTGACCTCTAAGTTTTGTTGATCATTAGTGTCCCACACTTAGTCATTTATGTAGGCATTTTTAGCCAGTCATCACTGTGGCTAAGCTATTCAGTTTAGGCCAAGCTATCTAGCACAGTTATTGCCGAGTAGATAATAGGTGCCGAGTCACACGGTTTCCAAGTTCAGTCCATGCCGAGCGCCAGAGTCTTTTTGTGCCGAGCAAGATAGTTTTGTTCTGTATGTCAAGAATGACACAAATTTTGAGGTAAACTATTTTGGGCCAACTTATTTAAGCATTTAATATTTTCAATAGGATAATTATGCATTTAATTATTTGATCCCACTACATGGAATGGAGCTAATAAAAAAATTGGAATGTCCAAGTGGCATAAGCATTTGATCCTAATCATTGATCTAGATCTAATTGCCAGATCTGTAGTATATTAATATTGCTTCTTACCCTAATTGAAGAGTACTGTAAGAGAAGGTATATGAGTACATGAGAGATGTGTGAAGAGTTGTTTTGAGAGAGGAAGCATAGATCTAGCAGAGTGAAAGTGCAGTGACCAGTAGAGTAAAGATATATCAGATTATTAGATCAGAGAAGGTATTGAAAAGAGATCTGTTATCAGCATCATAGTGCATATTGAAGGATCAGATCTTGAGACATTCTAACAAGTGTATTAGGTGAAATCTCTTAATAGAGTGGTTCTAACAGACCTTTCTAAATCTCTTAGCTGAGTGCTTACTTTGTTGTAAGTTTAAATCCTTTTACAAGGTAGATTGTAATGATTTGTAGCTCTTAACTGGGCAGACCTTTAACTAGGTAGATTACAAATTGTGATCAAATTGTGTAGCCCTAACAGGCACATTTTATTATTGCAGTAGTGAATATTTTTGTGGGTGTCATCCCCACCCTAGTTTTACCTTATTGGGTTTCTAGGTTACCAAATTTTGTGTCTTAAGTTATTTATTTACTGCCATGGATGCTACTAGATGATAGATCAATTACATTTATGCATGATTGTGGATCAGTTTGTTTTAAGAGATAAAATGTTGAAGATCTGATTCACCCCCCCTCTCAGTATCTTGCTTTCCCATATTGTATTTCCAACAATCGGTATCAGAGCTCAGTTCTCCCATAAAAGGTTTTAATTAGCTTGATAGTACAGATCTTGAGATGGAGATTTACAAATTGGGTAAAGTCATTGAGAATCAAAAGATTGAAATTCAGCTAGCATTACATCAGATTGAAACAACAAGACAGGAATTGAGGAAGTCCTTGATATCTAGGAAAGATTTGGCCAAACAAATGAATGACACTCATTATCAGGAAGAAGACACTGCAAATCTATTTCAAAATGGAAATTCTACTGAGATCGATGCAACAATTGCAGATCTACTGAAAAGGAACAATACATTGTGTGAAGAAGTCACAAACCTGAAAAGAGAACAAGAAATGCAAACAGTAAGACTATGTGAAGTAGTGGAACAAATGAAGAAAGATGAAGATGACAAAGCTATGGCTGAAGAAGAAAAAAGAGTGATGACTATCAGAATTGATGAAAGGAAACATGATGTACAAATGATGAAAAATAATCAGGTTGACATGGTGAATCAATTGCTACTTGAAAATTAGGAGTTCAGTAGGAAAGACATGGAAATTTTGAATCTAAGATACGATAACAGTCAATTGAAAGATGAATTGAGATCTGAGAAAGAACTTAATGAAAGATTGAATAGACCCAATGAAGATTTGACTCATTTTGAAAATTTTATGGAAGCATCAAGGAGATCTAAAGAATCTTTTGGATTAGGTCATATCAAACAAAAAACATCTACTGAGAAAGGAGAATCATCTAAGATTGGTGAAAAGAGGAATGCAAAGTCAAAGAACATCAAACCTGTATGCCACCACTATGGAAAACCAAGACACACAACAAACATATATTGAAGAAAGAATGGTAAGTCCAATCCTAAACCTAAGTTCAATGGTTATTTCTTTAACTATAAGAAGTTTGGACATCAAGCACATGAATGTTGGGAAAAGGCAAATAATGCACCTCCCACACCTAGATTCAATGGGTATTGTTACAAACTGTCAAAAATTTGGATATAAAGCACAAGATTGCAGATATAATTCTAAACAACAATGGACATCAAAGACACAAGAAAAATCACCAAGGAAAGGTAACACTTACAATTGGGATTACAACACATGGCATAGTTTTCATTACTGTGGTGAGTATGGGCATGTTCCAGAAAATTGCATGAAGACACATTTCAGAGGAAAATCTAAGAGTTGGATGAATGGAAGCCTAGTTTTCTATAATTGTCTAAAAATAGGTCACACTAGGAAGGATTGAAAGACAAGGGTACTTGCTCCTACTATGGAAGAAATTAGAGCACAGATGAACCAGACATGGACAAGGAAAACAAAACCAAGCAGCAACGAAGCTACTGAATCCAAGGTCACCCAATCCAATGGATCCGGTGATCACACCATCACCAATTAAGTGAAAGTGGTATGTGAGGAATTGTGTTTATATCTCATATCTTTTATCAGTTCCTAACATATAAAGTACAAAAGTCCATATCTGCATATGTTAAGATGCATCAGGACATATTTTTAAGACATGTACTTAGAAAAGTCAATATGCACTATAGGTCCTGAGAAACAACATTATTGTACACTGAGACCGATTTTTCTAGTGTATGCCGAGCTGGTATGGGTTGCGAATGAGAGATAGATGAGTTTTGTGAGTTAGTGAAGGATAGCTGTTTGGCACTCACTCAATGGACAAAACATTTATTGCAAACCTAAATTTTGACCTTTGGAGCCTATAAAGGAATGAGCCGTTCATTACTCATTTTTTCACCTTGCGATTGAGAATTTCACAGAGTGTTGGAGTATTTGTGAACTTGATTTCTGCAAAGATCTTTTGAAGATTTCTACAGCGTGTCGTTGGCTATCCTGAGTAAAAAGTGCAAATTTTGACATCTGCCAAGGTATTCTGTTAATCATCTTTGAAACCCTATTTCTTTCAAAATCATAGCCGCTAGTTCTTCCATAGCAACGAAGGGTATGGAGAAGGATTTGCTAAAAGTTCAATTGGTAAGGAGCGACACCTATGTGCCTCCTAATTTTCAAGCAGTTCCTGAGAGCACCATCCAGGGTGATCTGACTAAAGCCCTATCATTGATTTCACCTAAGGTACTCATGATTCATGCTATTAGGTCATGTTATATGTGCAAGATAAGTGAAGTTGGCGATCACGAGCTAAGAGAATCTTACAGCAAATTGTGCAAAGATGGAGCCCTAAAAGTTGAACACAAACATTTAGCCGATAGAGGGTTAACTTGTGCCCTAGATTTTCCAAGGGATTTCATAATGGAGGATCAAGATTGTTGTTAGTCGTGTACATGACATGAACATATGGCTAGAAAATGGACCAATTAAGATTAAAAAGGAAATCATCTATCACGTAACTGGTTATCCAATTGTTAATAGGAAGAGAACCATGAGATGTCAGAGCAAGGAAAACATAGAAGAATTCACTAGAGATATTGGAATAAAAGAGGAATGACAATCTCTACTATTACAGATTTGGAGCTTGATTTTGTAGTTAGGGTTATTGCTCACAATTTTTATCAGTCGAGCCGACTGGACAGTGTCCCATGCATTACAGTCAACCAGGCTTGGAAGATTGTGAAGAAGGATCATACTTATGACCTTGTCGAGCTTCAACTAATGCAACTGGCCGAGAACCTTTCTTCAATTAGAAAGGCAAAGAAATCAATGTGTAAGTTTAGATCTCTACTCATTTGTATATTTTTCTATATACATAATACATTTCCTACTTTTGGAAACATTGTGTGGAAAATAGATGGACCTATTACAAAACAAATCAATGCCTTTATTCAGAAATTAGGTGATAACTTTGACAATGTTATGGGAACATATTTTGTCAAATTTAAGAAAAAGATGAGATTAAGGAGTAGAACTCCCAAATCACTAGTTGAGAAATATTATGAGGATAAATGTTTTCTGGTAGACACAGATTTTACTTATGTTCAAGCTATAGTACCGAGGGTATCATGGCTAAGGCCATTACCTTATGAAGTGACCATTGATGAGACATCTGTAGCTATAACAGCTCTATTGGCAGAGCAGATTGATGGTGCAACCAAACATTTTGGAAATTATGAAGAAGCTAAGTCCAAAATCTCTATGGATTTGAAGGCTGATAGTATGGAGATGAAAAGGAAAAATATTGTCAAAAATATGAAGAAGATGGTTGGAATTGAGAGTGATTAAGAAATAGAGGATGCACCTTTGGGTTTATCAACATGACATGGAGAAGATATGTCTAGTGTAGAAGAGGAGAGTGAACCTGAAGAGGATATCACTGTAAAAGGAAAAGGGAAGCAACTAGTGGCTTCCAAGGAAACTAAAGCAAGAAAATAAAAACCTAAGGCTACCCCTCCTATTGCTAACCAGCCTAGGACTAGGTTATCAACTGTTTCATCTCAAGTTGAGTCAAAAAAAATATATACAAAGAAGAATGCTGGAGAGAGTAGTTCAGGGAAGAGAAAACAAGTTGAAACAAAGGTAGTGTCGAGCAAACTTGAGAAGAGACCGAGGAGGAAACTAATTTTGGAGAAAGAAGATGGTGAGGAGAAGACAGATACAGATGAAGCTAGCAACATACCTATAGCATCACATAAACCATTGACCAATATTGATGAGGTATGCAATAATATTAGAAGTACAACTGGTTTAGCAAGATTTAAATTTATCAAGTATGAGAAGCAAAGCATAACATACAAGCATAAGATTTAGGAAGCACTACTAGATATCATGTGTATATTCAAGATGACACATGTAGAGATAGGAAACCTATTCATACAGATCTTTATGATATTTTATCAAAAAAGTGGTAGTATGCTTTGATGACCGAAAGACAAATAAGGGAAGGAACACTAGCTAAGGTCATTACTGGACTAACAAAGAAACAGATAGACAAGTTTATTAAACAATATCAAAGAAAGTTTATTCCTAAACAAAGAGCCTATGCAATATTGAAAAATCATGTTGAAGGTGTAGTACAACAAAGCACTAAAATTTGGAAAGAAATATTTGGGTTAATAACTAAGAAGGTAGATAAGAAGGTGAAGGAACCTCGGAGCAGAAGGAAATGGAAGACCAAATTGCTACTGATCAAGCAAAGACTGAGACAGAACCACAAGAGGAAATAGGCAATGTGAAAACTGTAGATTTGACAATGGACAGTCCCATTGACACTACACTTGGAGATAACCACAATTTGGATGCCGAGGATCAGAATGAGCTGGCAGACATAGGTATCCAATCACCCATTCGTAAAACTGAGGCCGATATACAGAAAGAAGGAGAAAAGGAGGTAATCAATACTAATCCACCTATTTTAGAGGTTGTACAAATAGTTTTAAAGAGTGGAGATAAGATGGAAGAAATTGAAAATAAGCCTATAGAACAAGAGGCTATACAAGTGTTGGTGGATCTACCACACTCTATATCATCTACTCCCATTGGAACAAAAATGAGGAGTATACCTGATCAGTAGGAAATCTTGACTCAGATGAAGGTAGCAATTGAATTTAATACTGACAAAGGAAAATATATCACAGAACCTGAGCCAAGTATCAGCTCACTAGAGCTCAAGAAGAGGAAGCTAAATAAGAAAAAGTCACCAAGCTTAAATGTCACATTGGATGAGGTTATTGTGATTCCTAAATGGGATCCTGAGAGTTTGACATATGAGAAGATTCAGACCCTTCAAGACCTATTGAAGAGGAAGAAGAGACAAGAAGAAATGAAGAGGGAACAAAAGCAGAAGCAAGTTTTGCATGACATAAAGGATATTTTTGTTAAAGCTTTTTATATGGAAGATGTAAATGAGCAAGCACCAATATTTCAATAGTTAGTTCATATTGTGTAGAAAGTTACTGACAAAAACATTGAAGCAAATGAAAAATTGTTGCAATGGTTTGAGAGAAGATTTGAGAACAAAGTCTTGGAGAAGACATCCGGAGAGATTGCTACCAAATAGGTTGAACTTTCTTTTCTTGTTGAGATTCTTGAGGAAGTTGCAAATAATGTTTTTTCTTTGTACAAAAGATTATGTGATGCAACATTCTTTACAAAGGATAATCAATAGCTTATTGAGAAGTTGCATTTAGATATGAAGTCAACAACAAGTTCATTGAGCAAGGATGCTAGTTCTAGCTCCATACATTTTGATAGGTTGACTCATACACAGAGGAGATTAGCCAAGCTTATGGCTGAAGATGGACAAATCAAGGCCAAATTAATAACAATTTAGGCTAACTTGATACCTCATCTAGAGGTTATTTAGAAGGAACTAACAACTGAATGAGAATTAGTCAAGAGAGATTCTCATCTCTCTACTACAGATAGTTTTGTAAGTCTAGCTTCCGAGCTATAAGTTAAGTTGGAGGTTATGAAGTTTGTTAAGGATAGTTGGGATACATCATTTGCATTGATATTATAGCTTCATAAACCATTTTTGGACAAATGTAACTTAACCCCTACAACTATCAGTGACAAAAACAAGGGGGAAAAAGGACAGGAAACATGAAAAGATGTGCAGAACCAGGTATAAATATCTTTGCTAAAGGAATGTATATTATGTAGATAGTGTATGAAGTATGAAGTATAATATAAGGGGGAGTATGTTGTGTACTTAGGAAAATTTTGTGAATATAAAAGAAATGATAAGTGTTTTTTCCACTAATATCAAAGGGGGCGATTGTTGATCTCTAAGTTTTGTTGATCATTAGTGTCCCACACTTACTCATTTATCTAGGCAGTTTTAGCCGATCATCACTATGGCCGAGCTATCTGGTTTAGGCTGAGCTATCTGACACAGTCATTGCCAAGAAGATAATAGTTTCCAAGTCACACGATTTCCAAGTTCAGTCCATGCCAAGCGCCAAAGTCTTTTTGTGTCGAGCAAGATAGTTTTGTTTTGTATGTCAAGAATGACACAAATTTCAAGGTAAACTATTTTGGGCCAACTTATTTAAGAATTTAATATTTTCAATAGGATAATTATGCATTTAATTATTTGATCCCACTACGTGGCATGGAGCCAATAAAAAAATTGGAATGCCCAAGCGGCATAAGCATTTGATCCCGATCATTGATCTAGATCTAATTTCCAGATCTGTAAAGTATATTAAGATTGATTCTTACCCTAATTTAAGAGTACTGTAAGAGAAGGTATATGTGTACATGATAGATGTGTGAAGAGATTTTTGAGAGAGGAAGCATAGATCTAGTAGAGTGAAAGTGCAGTGAGCAGCAAAGTAAAGATATATCAGATTATTAGATCAGAGAAGGTGTTGAAAAGAGGAGATTCATTATTAGCATCATAGTGCATATCAAAGGATCAGATATTGAGACATTCTAACAAGTGTATCAGGTGAAATCTCTTAACATAGTGGTTCTAATAAACCTCTAAATCTCTTAGTCGAGTGCTTACTTTGTTGTAAGTTTAAATCCTTTTACAAGGTAGATTGTAATGATCTATAGCTCCTAACCAGGCAGACCTTTAACTAGGTAGATTACAAATTGTGATCAAATTTTGTAGCCCTAATAGGCACATTTTATTGCTGCAGTAGTGAAGATTTTTTTGGGTGTCATCCCCACCCCATTTTTACCTTATTGGGTTTTTGGGTTACCAAATTCTGTGTCTTAAGTTATTTATTTACTGTCATGGATGCTACTAGATGATAGATCAATTACATTTATGCATGATTGTGGATCAGTTTGTTTTAAGAGATAAAATGTTGAAGATATGATTCACCCCCCCTCTCAGTATCTTGCTTTCCCATATTGTATTTCCAATAATAAGAACTCTTTGTAATCCTCCAACAATCTTCATCAATGCATCTAAGATGTACAATTATGTTGTTCTTCCACAATGCATAGTTTGTTGCATAAAATCTTGGACTATCCTTCTTGAATGCTACCATATTCATATTTCCCTCAAGTTGTTAGGCTTCCTTCAACGGACGAGGCTCTGATACCAATTATTGGAAATACGTAGCAAGAAACTGAGAGGGGGGATGAATCAATTTCTCCTGAAATACTTAAACCTTCAAACCCTTAAACCTTAAAAACATGCAACCCTTTATCATGTTAACCTTTCATACCGATTTACAAAATGTAAAGCATGTAAACACAAATCATAAAAAATCAACATCACATAACACAAATATTTTATCGTGGAAACCCAAAATAGGGTGAAAACCATGGTGGGGCTGATACTCACAATAAAATTAGTTCCTTGTTAGAAGTATAGACTTATTACAATATGGCGAATGCACATGCATTCAGACACACTGGCCAGGATTCACTACTCAATTTTCCTTGGGATACAACCCTAAGGAAGTCTTAGTGACTTACAATCACAATTCAAACACCAATATAAGAATTCATGATTTGTATGATAACATCTACCTATGCCTTAGTTCTATTTCAGTACAGTCTGATATCTTTCTGTAATTCTCTTTGCCACACTTAGATCAGAAATCCATCCTCCATTAGATCTTTAAAATTGATTCACTACAAACCTCTTCCTTTTGCAATCTTCCAAAAACTAGTGCACACAAACAAAAACACAAATCATACCCTAATTCACCATATTTATTAAGTAGGTCAACAAAACCTAATCCTTAAACATTCAACTCTTAGAACCAAAATCACCCATCAAGATCATTGTGTAATTTCCAAACTTTGCTAAGATCCTTCACAAACACCTTGAGATCATAATCATAACCCTAAAATATTTTACCTATCTCTCATAAATCATTTTATCAACTTTTCTTAACATGTTGGCCAGGAACATAAAAACGTCTTCAAATTCATTTAAATTGGTCACCTTATTCAATGTAAGATGCAAAATCATTAGGAACATAATCCTAGATCATCCTAAGGCTTCATTAAGCTTAAAAGAACAATCAAATCCATCATGCTCATCAGATTTGCTAGCATCTCTTGCCAAACTTGAATAATATTGATACCCCCAATTGAAATACTTATAAATGCCTTGCAGACCATTAGAATTACAAACCCTTTGAATAGTAGACACATTTATATTTCCTTAATACATTCCCATTTTCACAACCAAATATCTCACCTTGATTATGTGCGTGAATTCATTCTTTGCAACTCTGTTACACTCGCAAACAGTAAAATAACTAGTCTTCATCTGTGACACCATAACTTGATCAAATCATCATGTCAGCAACCTAAAATTTACATGAACCATTTATAAAACTTCTAAATCATCCCATGAGGTGTGCCACTCCTCATCTTTAGTAACATTCCTTTGTCATTCATCTGAACATTTTGTATTACTGGCAAAACTGCATATCTGGCATACAAACTATATAACATCAGATATAAAAAAACATCCAAACTACACACTAGAAATCCAAACAACATAATATAAATGTTGACATCAATTACAACACATCCAAATTTCCAACACAAACTACATACTTATATGATCATCTCCCACTAAGACAAACATATCATCTTATAACTGCACTTAGCTCCCCCTAAGAGGAAGCCATCAACATTAGTCTAGATTCATGATTGTACATAAATTTCATTAGACTATTGTACCTCTATATGCATCTAGTTAAAAAAAAAAAGGGTAATAACACCCAATCTCTCCCATTGAAACTCAAAAGTATCCTTAGAAAGTACCTTGGTAAATATTTCAACAATCTGTTCTTTTGTGGGTACATACTCAATCTTCACCTCATTCTCCAAAACCTTTTCTCTCAAGAACTGATAATAGATTGAAATCTATTTTGTCCTTTAAAGTAGTACAAAATTATTTGAAATATTTATTGGACTGGTATTGTCACATAAGATCTAAATGGGCTCATCAAAAAGTATTCTAATATCTTTCAATTTTTGTTTCATCTATAATAACAACAATATTTTCATCTTCAGTGGTAGAAAAAGATATTGAATCATGTTTCTAACTATACCAAGCAACTAACTAGGGTTTGTATACCCCCACTTGTACTTTCCCTTTCATCCACACATCAAACCCAATCTATACCTGTATAAGTAGTAAAAGTAAAGTTAGATTTTCTAGGATACCACAATCCATAGTATATCATGCCTCTTAAGTATCTGACAAATTTTTCATAGTGTCAACATGTCTTTCTTTGGGATCTTGTTGAAATCTAGCTATAAGACAATTAACATGTGTGATATTTGGTCTAGTAGTAGCTAGACATAGTAGTCCTCCAATCGTTAATATATATTTACAGTTGGTCCCATTGAGAGGGGGGGTGAATAAAACAAATCAAAATTTAACCACTTAAAATTGAACTCATAAATTCACTTGGTAATACTGAATATAGTTAATAAACAATTCACCAAATAACTCTATAACATAAGCAACAATACATATCATATATGTAAATCAATCATTCAAACTTAGAAACATCATATTAACCATGTAAACATCAAATTTAACTCGATTGACACGGGATTTAATGAGGAAACCCAATTTGGGAAAAAAACCTCTGTGGGAATTGTAACCCACAATAAAAATTGTACCCTTCTAAAGTACACTTGGTTAAGAACTTATCCTGTTAAATATTACAAACACATTTGCTAAATGTGACCCTATTAGGGGATTTACCTCATATCTGTTAAGATCTTCACCCTGTTAGGATTGGCCTTGTTAGAGGTCTTTAAACACTCTTTTGGAATGTCACCTAAGTCTAGGTTTTACATATAGGATTTGATCTATAAATATAGCAACTACCTTTGCTTGTATCAGATCCTTTATGCTCAATTGAATATTGGCATCTCATACACTATTTATCTCTTTCTCATACTGTAGATTCTTCAATCTCTATTTCTCTGTATGCTCGGTAAATGTTAATCTTCAGCATCTTCTTCTTCTCTATTCAATTTGCCAGCATCATTACACACTTTGTAATTCTCATTCCTTATATAGACATAATTTTGCCTCTTAATCTCCTTAATTTTATTTTCCTTCATTTGCGCTCAGTCATTCGATCATCTTCTTCATAAATTACAACTTGGTAAACCATTTGAATTTTACCTCAGAACTTGTAATTTTTCTTGGAACTTACATAATTTTGTTTAAATGCTTGATCTTCACCTTAGATCTTCTTATTGAACTTTCCCATTCGTAGATCATGAAAAAAACTTCATTTAATTCATTCCTCATCCATCTCATCGTCGCATTGCATTAAATTTGAATTCATCATCATTTAATATAATTTAATATCAGTATACTGTACTCAATAAAACTTGCTCTGCAACTTGGTAACTAAATTTCTTCACTTCTCAGTGTCTAAATCATCTTCGGTTCTTGGTGCTCGGTAACTGTAACCAACTCAAACAACATTCTACTAACTAACCTAGTCTAGCTTAGTAAAGTAACTCTTTTAGTCATAACTTAAATCATTGTAGTTCCCAACTTGATCAATCAAATGTACCGATTTGATAACACCAAATATATAGTAGAAAACAACTATATCATCATTACTTCATCATTGTCTAATCTGTATTTTTCACCCATTTAACTTCTCCTCTTAAGATATGGTAACATAATAAAAAGAAATTAATCATTTTCTTGACATCAATGACAAAAAAAATTGATCTAACCATTTATACAATCATGATACTCAGTATCACTCGGTCTTCATCATCTCCATCAGGTATTCATTAGTTAATCAACAACCTCCCTCTTTGGCATTGATGACAACCACTGTAACAATGTTATAGCAATTGATGATGGCAGCTCTCAAATACATAATTGTACTCCCTTTGAGTTGATATATTTATTTTCACTTTGATATTATTGTTCTGAATCTCCCTCTTCGATAAATCTTATATTTCTATAACATATATTCTGAATCTCCTTCATGAGTAAATATTAACAATTCATTCTTCTCCTTCAATATCTCTCTTTAGATAAATGTCATCAATTCATAACTCTCCCTCTTTGAGAACAATACCAAAAATTTATACTCCTGAAAACTTGTTCCAGTAGTGGATTATGCCTGACATGTACTCATAAAACATTACATACCAAAAATCTTTTCACAACTTAAGAAATCACCTAAAGTGTGTCATACTAACATTAATTGAGAAATAGATATTCTAATGAAATATAGAATTGATGCAACATGCCTCATGCTCTTTAGTGAACATTGGATAGGGGAAGAACCCCTAATTTACCTCTGAGATACTCAAAAGCATCTTTAGGTAGTGGCTTTGTAAAGATATTAATCAATTGTTCTTTCGAATTGACATATTCCAATTTCACATTCTTCTCTTGAACTTTCTCTCTCAAGTAGTGATACTTGATAGAAATGTGCTTGGTCTTTGAATGCATAACGAGGTTCCTTGATATGTTAATAGCACTTGCATTATCACAAAAAATAATAATTGGATCTGTGATCTCTTCTTGCATACCTTAAAGTAATTGTTTAATCCATACTATGTTTGCACAATTCATAGCAACAACAACATATTCACCCTCGACAATAGACTTTGAAATACAAATTTTTTTCTTTCTCAGCTATGTAACCAATCTTTCACCTAGAAATAATGTGCCTCCACTAGTACTTTTTCTGTCATCAAAATTTCCAACCTAATCTGTATCAGTGTATACTTGTAGATCAAAAGTACCTCCTTTTCTGTATAATAATCCAAACTCTTATGTTCCTTTTGGGTATCCCAAAATTCTTTTTACTGTAGACATATATGTTTCCTTCATATTAGAAGAAAATCTTGCAACAATTCCAACAATGTGTGCTATATCAGGTCTGATGTGAACACCATGCTGCAATTTACATATCATGGATTGGTAAAGATAATTATCCACCTCTTGTATTTTATCTTCTTTAGATAATTTACATCCACTAACCATTGGTGTTCCAATAGGTTTGGAATCTTCCATACCAAATTTTTTAAGAATCTCTTTGATATACTTGGCTTGTGTAATATAGATTCCTCCCGTAACATGTTATATCTATAGACCTAAAAAGAACTTAATCTCTCCAATCATTGACATCTCAAACTCTTTTCAAATTTTATCAAAAAATCCTTTACATAAAGTGTCATTTCCTCCAAAAATAATATCATCAACAAAAATTTCAGCAATCAAAAATTTACTATCACTGTCACATTTCAAATAAAAATTATTGTTATCACTTGTTCTTTGAAATCCTATTATGATTAGATAAGAGTTTAATCTCTCATACCATGCTTAGGGTATTCGTTTCAATCCATTTAAAGCTTTATGTAACTTACATACCTTGTTCTTGCTTGTTTTCTCAATGAATCCCTCAGGTTGCTCAATGTATACTTCTTCTTCAAGTATCCCATTAAGAAATGTAGACTTAACATCCATCTGATATACCTTGAATCATTTGTAAGCAACATATGCTAGAATTATTCTAAGCCCTTCTAGTTAGGCAACAGGTGTAAAAGTCTCTCCATAGTCAATTCCTTCTTCTTGTGCATAACCTTTGTAAACCAAACTAGCTTTATTTCTGATAACATCTTCATGCTCATTTAGTTTGTTTCTAAAAATCTATTTAGTACCAATAACATTTTTGTCTTTGTGCCTAGGTACTAATGTCCATATCTTGTTCTTCTCAATTTGATCATGCTCTTCTTTCATTACTTTCATCCAATATTCATTATCTAGTGCGTCCTTAACTCTCTTATGCTCAAATGTAGATATCAAACATGTACTGTCTCTTGCCTTACTTCTGGTCATCACTCCAATGTCCTTATTTCCAATAATTTTTCTTGGGGAATGGTGCCTTCTCACATACTTTGCCAAAATAGGCTCAGTAGCTCTCGATTCTTCAATATCAACATTTGGTTGTGGAACTTCTTGTTCATCTTCCTCCTTGGTAGGTGCTCTCGATAAAGTATCAAGGACATCATGTTGTACACATACAAACTTCTCATAATCACCAGGCTCCTTCTTACTATCTTCATCATTCCTTTCTGCAAATTCATCAATTATCACATTTGCACTTTCCACCATTTTTTTAGTAACCTTGTTCAAACATTTGTAATCTTTACTCGTTGTAGAATATCCTAAGAATACCCCTTCTTCTCCTTTTGAATCAAACTTTCCTTCTCTAGAATCTTTCAGAATATAGCATTTTCTCCCAAAAATTTCAAAGTAACTAACATTAGGCTTGTGATCATACTAGATTTCATAAGGTTTCTTGTTGGTACCTTTCTTCATTTGTACTCGGTTCAATGTATAAATAGTAGTACTCACAACTTCCCTCTAGAAGTTTTAGGAAATTCCTTTTTCAATCACTAGTTTCCTAGTACAATCAACAATATATTTTTTTCTTCTCTCAACAATCCCATTCTATTGTGGTGTTCTCGGTGCTGACAACTATCTCTTGATTCCATTCTCATTACAAAACAATATAAACTCATCAGAAGTAAACTCACCTCCTCATTCGGATCTCATACATTTCAACTATCTTCTAGTTTCTTTTTCAACTCGGGCCTTATACCACTTAAACATTTGAAATACATCAGATTTTTCTTTTAAAAACATTATAGACATCATTCTAGAATAATCATCCACAAATAAAATAAAATATTTGTCTCCATAATAACTTTGAGTTCTCATTGGTCCACATAAATCTGTATGAACTAAATCCAAAATCCTTGTGTAACATAAGTCTTGCTTGAAAAATTATATTTATTCATCTTACCCATCTGAAATTCTTTGCACATAAAATTCTCTAGTTTTTCAAGTATTGGTAGCCCTCTTAATATACTCTTCTTACTCACTTTGATTAAGTTTTCAAAATTAACATGAAAAAGCCTTTTTCTCCATAACTAAACATCTTCAACTTTAGCAAATAGAAAATTCTTCATAGAAGTATCAAGATAAAATAGATTACCTTTAGATTTTTCTCCAGTAGTAATTAGATTATCCTTCTCATCAAATACTTTCACCCTTCTGTATTGAAATTACAGTCGGTGACCTATATTGTTTAGCTCTACAATACTCAACAAATTATACTTTAACGTTCAACCTAATAAACATCATCAAATATTGTTTTATTTAGTAGAATTATAGATCCTTTTCCTTTCACGTGATATGGATCATCATTAACAAATCTAACATAACCTCCATCATGATTTTCCAAGGAAATAAAGTTAAGTGTGTCACCAGTCATGTGATGTGAACAACCACTATCTATAATCCATGTTTCATTCTTACTTAATTGTTATTTTAGGGCTCTAGGTTCTTCTTCATTAGAATCATCTTTTATATCAACATAAACAACTTATGTTTCCTCGTTACTATCAAAAGAATAATCATCACTCAGTCCTTCATTAGCAATATGAAAAGATTTCTTACCTTTGTTTTTGTAGTCTTTGTACCTCCTGAATCTATTTTCTCTTTTGTCCTTGTCTATGTTATCTCTCTTTTCTTCCTTATCTTTCTCTAGATAGTTAGATGCAAAGTGACCAGCTTTATCACAATTGAAACATTTCAAGGGTAACTTACCTCGGTATTTTACTTTGCCTCTTTGTAGACTTCTAGCCAACAAAGCTTCAAATTCTCTTTCATTCTCATCACATTCAGTAAATATCTCTTCACGTCTTTTGGTTCAACTATACAATTTATCACTAGCATTGCTCAAATATCCATCTCTAGCAGTAGCTTCCCTAGCCTTTCCAATCTTTAAAGTAGACTAAAATTCAAATTCAATCTTAGAAGTAGCAGGAATACTATTGTCAAAATCATTCATCTCAAATGTAGTTAACTTACTAATAGTAGCATCCAGTGAAAAATTCATCGGGGGTATAGATCTCAGCTCTTGTATAGCAGATACACGAATATCACAACTTGGTAGCAGGGTTCTCAACATTTTTCTTGTAACATCCTCCTTTGTTATGATACCACCAGCTCCTGTTATAGAATTAATAGTCTCCTTAAGTCTTGTACTATACTGTATTATGTTCTCTCCTTCCTTCATCCTCATAGAGACAAATTTTCCTCTCAAACGTTCTTCTTTAGCCTTCTGAACATGTTGATCTCCACCATAGGTCAAAATAAGTTTATCCCACATCTATTTCAAAGTTGTGCATCCATCAAGCTCATCATACTCCTGGTCGGTAAGTGTAGATGAAATCTCAATCATAACTTATGTGTGTTCATGCTTTTTGTCTTTGCTCACTGATATTCATAGGTGCAGTAGTCGGTGCTACATATTCATTATCAAGAAAGTGAAGTCCATATTCTCCTACTCTAGACACATGCAACCTCATTCTAATTTTCTATGTAGAGAAATGATCCCTATTTAGCTTTGGTGCTTTCCCTCTTATACATCTTTAGATCTTTACTCAAGTCCTTTAAAACTTATCATTTCAGAGTAACTTAGCTCTGATACCAATTGTTGGTCCCACTGAGAGGGGAGGGGAGGGGGAATCAGACAAATCAAAACTTAACCACTTAAAACTGAACTCACTGATTCCCTCAGTAATACAGAATACAATTAATAACCAATTCACCAAATAACTCTATAACATAAGCAACAATGCATCTCATATGTAAATGAATCATTCAAACTTAGCAACATCATATTAACCATCTAGACATTATATTTAAATTGGTTGACATAGGATTTAACGAGGAAACCCAATTTGGGAAAACTACTCTATGGTAATTATAACCCATAATAAAAATTATACCCTTATGAAGTACGCTCAGTTAAGAACTTATCCTGTCAAAGATTACAAACACATTTGCTAAATGTGACCCTGTTAGGGGATTTACCTCAGATCTGTTAAGATCTTCACCCCATTTGGAGTGTCCTTGTTATAAGTCTTTAAACACTCTTTTGGAATGTCACCTAAGTCTAGGTTTTACAAATAGGATGGTTAAATCCACTCGGTTAAGAGATTTCTCTGTTACAAATATTAATAAGCAACAATACACTTTGATCTGTAAATGTAGAAACTATCTTTTCTTGTATCATATCCTTTATTCTCAATTCAATACTGGCATCTCATACACCATTTATCTCTTTCTCAGACTGTAGATTCTTCAATCTCTCTTTCTCTGTTCTGCTCGGTAAATGTTTTTCTTCAGCTTCTTCTTCTTCTCTATTCAATTCTCTAGCAACATTACACTCTATGTAATTCTCATTCCTTATATAGACATACTTTTGCCTCTTAATCTCCTTAATTTTATTTTCCTTCATTTGCGCTTAGTTGTTCGATCATCTTCTTCATAAATTACAACTTGGTAAACCATATCACTTTTACCTCAGAACTTGTAACTTTTCTTGGAACTTACATAATTTTGTTTAACCACTTGATCGTGTTGGAAGCTACAATTGAATAATTGTTATATTGTCATTGATGTCAAACCTTAACTGGTAAGACAATTGCTATCTTGTAAAGTGCCATATCAATTTATTGATGAAGAAGAATTAAAAATAGGAGATAACAAAAAAACTCGGTGAAATGGTTGAGTTATGTGAAACTACAATGAGTACTTGATGAGATTACATGTTGGTAAGGTAATATGTTGTTTATCTTTAACACCAAGTGAAGTTTGGATGACTACAAGTTTAGTCTTGACCGAGTAACAAAGCAGAATATTAAGGAACTTATGTATGTGCCAAGTGATGCGAGTGTCGACCGAGCATCAGTACATGCCGAGAAAATTCAGTGTCGACCGAGCATTAGTAAATTACTGATTTATCTAGTGATGACTGAGTAGAAGAACAAAGTGATGACTGAGTGTCATTATTTTGATAGTTTGAGGAAGATTTGAGATCCCAGCTTACATAGTTGATTTCTTGAGATATGTGAAGTATATTTAAGATAAGGATGATCGTTATGGAGAATTAAATAAGCATTTAATATATGTTTAACCATTTTTATGTATGGATTCAAGACGGAGTTTTAGGATGTATTCTACCTTGTAGATGGAAAATGAAATGATGGAAGGATTCGTTGGATCTGACCAAACCCTAAAATCTACGGTGATGATTAAGCGGCAAAAGATCTAGTTACTTGATCAGAGAGGTATAAGATTAACCTAATTACAGGTTATGTGTGATAGAGGTTAATTCAACTGATTGGAAAATCTAAGCATAAGGTAGAGAAGGTTGAGAAGAGTAGTACAAGACTACACAGTGGTTATTTCTTGATGGATTTCCAAGAAGGAAGGCTAGTCAGTGAATTAGCATTTGAGAAAAATTGGATCTGTATTTGTGAATTTAGTTATATGTTTCAGATCACATTACTATTACTTTATAACCAATATATCAGTGCAAAATCCTTTTAAACAAGGTTGATCTAAAAGTCATATTTTAAATCCTTTAATCAAGGTGATATTCTAATAGAATGGTCTAAGCCCTCTAACAAGGCTCACTTTTAACAGGGTGATTAAATCCTTTAACCAGATCACATTTAACAATGTGTAGTATAACCTTTAACAAGGTTGGATTCTCACATAGATCACTTCAGAAGAGTGAAAAATTGGTAGCATGTTACTGGTGTTTTTTCCCATATTGGGTTTCCACGTTAAATCCTTGTTTCATACTTGTGTGAATGATATTTGATGTGTTATGCTGTTAAGAGTTTTATATTCTGCAAGTTGATTACATTAGGAAAGTGAACTACAAGTTTATGTTACTGATTATATGCTATAGAGACCGAGTGGATTACTAAGTTGATCTGAGTTGGTTAAAGTGTTTACAATTTTAATTCATACATCTGGACCTAGGATAACTTATTCACCCCCCTCTCAGTTATTTTGAATCATTCTAACAGATCTTCACCTTAGATCTTCTTATTGAATTTTCTTGTTCCTAGATCTTGTAACAAACTTCTTTTAATTCATTTCCTCATCCATCTCATCATTGGTTTGCATTAAATTTGAATTTATCATCATTTAATATCAGTATACTGTACTCAGTAAAACTTGCTCTGCAACTCGGTAACTGAATTCTTTCACTGCTCACTGTCTAACTCATCTTTGGTGTTTGGTGCTCGGTAATTGTAACCAACTCACATAAAATTCTCTTGACTGGCCCAGTCTAGCTCGGTAAAGTAACTCTTTCAGTCATAACTTAATTCATTACGGTTCCCGACTTGATCAATCAAATGTACCAATTTGATAACATCAAATATATAGTAGAAAACAACTATATCATCATTACTTCATCATTGTGTGATCTGTGTTTGTCTCCCATTTAAATTCTCCTCTTAAGATATTGTAACATAATAAAAATCAATTAATCAATTGCTTAACATCAATGACAAAACTACAACTGATCTAACCATTTCTACATTCATGATACTCGGTATCACTCAGTCTTCATCATCTACATCATATATTCACTAGTTAATCAACATTTACTCTCATCAACATTGTGAGATACAATATCTTTACTCAACTTACAAAAATTATCCATAGGAATTCATATCGGTTTATTATTTTCCATCCAAAATTCTCCAAATTTCTTTTACATACATTGATTGTGAAATAAAGATACTTTATTCTTCTAATTGACTTGTAATCCAAGAAATAAATTCATTTCCCCAATCATAGACATTTCAAACTCATCTTGCATCTCATCAAAAAACATTTTATGCATACCCTCATTTCTTTCAAAGATTTTATCATCTACATAAACAACTACAATCAAGATATCATTTTCTTCAAACTTAAAATAGAGATTTTTATTAGGAGTACCTTTTTTAAATCCTTGCTTCATTAAATACCTTTAAAGTCCTGTATACCAATCTCTAAGAGCTTTCTTCAATCCTTGCAATGCCTTCTTCAATTTGCATATCATATCTAGACTATCTAATAGCTTGAATTCTAGTTAATTAAAATGAACTAAAAATAGCATACCATATATAATGAGAAGAAAGGTATGCTATTTTTAGTTCTCTTTATAAGACTAAGTTAATAAAAATTGTATCTATATAATCTTCTCATGGTGTTTGGAATAATTTAGAAAATATTTATGAAGGAGATGATATAGTCAATCAAGCTAAGTTGCAGAATGTTAAGGCTAAATATGAATGCTTGTAGATGGAAGAAGAAGACAATATAACAAGCTATCTGCAAAATATGGATGGTTTTAAGACTAGCATACAAACACAAATTCCAATTAATCACAATCCAAAGCACAAACACTTGAATCCAACATCTCCAAACATTACTCAATAATATACCAAAACCACATCAGTAGCTATGCAATATAGAAGAAATGCATAGCATATTTCTCAGTACTACTACAACAAAAACTCAATATGAATTGTAACAACTAGTCACTAATTACAACAACACCATGTTAAAATAAATGATAGCCTCACTAACTCAACCAAAAACTCATTCTTCTCAATCCTGCAATAGTTAAAAAGATGTAAGTTAAGAAATGAATGTGAGTATAGTAAAATATCTTATCAGGCAATTTTGAAGTATTTAATGTTAGTCAATTGAGCTCCAATAGAATTTTATTTCACACATGTGGAAGTTGAAATTGAAATATTTCAATCCCTATTGATATTATTTTTCTTTATGGGTAGTAAGACATTTGGCAATGAGCCTTATTGGGTAGTGAGCCTTGCACTGGGCATCTTTTATAATATACTATAACTAGTTATAATATATTAAGAGTTAACTCTCTCTATGGTTTTTCCCTCATGAAGTAATGAAGTTGTTTTTTTTAGGGCATACTGATTCACCCTCCCCCTCTCAATATTTTGACTGTTCAACAATTGTTATTAGATCACGGTCCCTTGTTTTATTTTAATGACTTAAGGGTGATCTTGGGGGTTGAGAAGATGACATCTAAAAAAATGTCCACTACAAAGAGATTGATAAAGAAAGTCATATGGACAAAGAGCTGCAAGCTTCTCTTGATGACTTGGAAAGTGTTAAAAGTGAAAACAAAGATTTGAAATAAAAGATCAAAGAAGTGAATGAGTGTATCTGAAAACAAAGGGAACAAATCAAGAAATTCAGAGAAAGACATAAAGAGGTTAGTGAGAAGTTTAAACAAGAATATGAAAATATTGTTAGTTTGAATGTACAAGTTGAAGAGAACAAGAAAATTGAAGATGTCTAAACAATATAATTAAAAGTAAGATAGATGAATGTACAAAACTAGAACAAGAGGTGTGGAACCTAAGATCAAATTTGGAGAAAAAAGGAGTTAGGAAGATAATTTTAGAGAAAGTGTTATTAAGTTTGATGAAGTATTAGCTAAGAAGAAAACTCTAAAAGACAAAGGTGGATTGGGTTTGAAACTAGCAAATTCTCAAATGAGAAAATCAAAGACAAAGGAAAATCTAGTTCTGCAGAGACAACAAAACAAAAACAAATCAGCCTACTAGAAAGATGAACAAAGGGAAGCAGTTACAAAATCAAAGAAGTCAAGTAAGGAAACCACTAGTCAGGAAACCTAATGCTCAAAGGTGCCCTTATTTTAATGGTTATTATTATTTTAATAGATTTGGACATAAGGCTACATAATGTAGAAGAAGAAAAAATCAAAATGCTATATAATTCTTTGGTCAGTGCTTTATTTGCAAAAGATTTGGTCCTATAGAGAGTTTATGCATAATTCAAATTATGAATGGTCACAATAGTAGAAGAAATGGATCTTTCCATGGTTACTGTCATTTATGCAATTATTCTAGACACATATATAATCAATGCAGATATAGAACGAATGAAAGAAATACAAGACAAAGAAATATCAAATGCTACAATTGCAACAAGTTTGGACACATTGCTAAATTTTTCAGAAGAAGGGATGAAAATATGGATGATCTATTAAAAGGAAATGAATTTGAGAAGAAGATTAATCTGGAAGAGATAAAAAAATTAAATGAAGAGGATTTGGAAGAAAAAGGGAGTGGATGTGGAAAAAGATGGTGTTGCACCTAGCTTTGGTGCAGAGATCTCCTCTAAGAATTTGATTAAGAGCTTTGGCTCAGGGGAAGCTACAATAAAGATATTATTCTCCCAATAAATAATTTTATATTGTTATCATAGAAAGAAGATAAGGTATGCAGGATGACATGATTGACCTTTTGGTGAAGATTGTGTAAGAAAATGTTATAATGCAAAAGTCCATGGAGCTTTGGAAGATGAATTTATACATAGATACGAAGGTATTGACAATTTTTTTGGTGATGTGATAGATTTGGAAACAAAATCATAAATATCTCGATAGAATATATAACCCCCTTTCTACTGCTCATTACTTTTATCTATGAAACTAGGAGAAAGTGAGAATTGTGAAGGAGTTCATAATTGAGAAGAAATTTTCAGCAACCAAACAAAAGGTATTTTAAGAATTCTACCTTATGGCTTCTAGTAAGTTTGTAAGCAATGAAGAAGAACCTCTACCTAAATATAAGAAATTCATGCCATTGAGTAATGACTCTGCTATTGTATTTTATTTGTTATCGGCGAGGATAACATGTTTGGAAGATATTTACAAATTTGTTGATTTGCAAATTGAATAATATGATCACATGAAGATAAATAATTCCAAAGATTCCTTCTTGAAAAAAAATATTCACAATCATTTGTGGAATTAGGGAACATGGATTTGGACATTTGGAGATAATTTTCAATATTTGTTGATGAGGATTCGGTGAAAATTGTCATAAGAAAGATTCATGGTGATTGCATTTGGTTAGACTGGCCTTATTAGATTACAAAGGAAGCCCTAAAGGTTGTTAGTGGGATGTTCTTGAATGGAATATTACCTATAATGAAGTCTATAAGGAATAAAGAAGTTGAAAATCTGGTAGGAGTAGTTTCATATTAGAGAGCCTTGTGAATTGATACCATAACTGATTTGTGGGTGAGGTATGTTGCTATGGGAATTTATTACAAAGTTTATTTTTTAAATAGATAAGGCTCCACTTATACAATTGTTGTCTATGTATCTTATCAAATGTTTAAGGAAATAAAAGAATGTTAATTGTGTGTACTTTTGAGATAACAATTATTGAACAATTTGTTGCTAACAAAGAACATAGGTTATGCATTTAGATTCAGTTCCCTTGTTGTGTGTCTTGTGTTCTATTTCTTGAACTCTTTGCCTCTAAAGGAAAATATTGTATGGAGTGAAGAATTACCTAGACAAAGACAAGTTAAAGGATACTTTGATAATATGGAAGATAATGATAGAACCTATAAAGAATATTTTAATGATCTCTGGAAGAAGATGACATCAAGATTCAGGTTTCTAGAGATCTGTGTTGAACTATACAAAGACAACATAACTTTCTTAGTAGATACTAACAAATATTTCATGGAAGCCATGATGCCTTGGAAAAATTGATTGACAAACTTTTGTTATGAAGTCAGTGAATAGGATTACATGATGTTTGCAGAAAATCTTCTTAATGGTCCAATAGATTTTACTAAAGATAGTTTTGGCACCTATAAGGAACTCACCAGACTAGATAAAGAAAGAAATATTACTCTAGAAGGATCTATTTCTAGAAGCAAAAGGAATAAGAGGTTTGTTGAGGTCTCCTCCTCATCTCTAAAGAAGAAAAATATAGTATGTGAGAAATAAAAAGTTGAGATGATTGACATTGATGTTGTTGAACCTGAAAAGATAGATACTAAATAGGAAAAGATTGTTGTTGTGCATAAATATATACCCAAAGAACACTCTAGTTCCTCTGATGATGATCCCTTTGATACAAACAAGGTCTTGAATTTTCTTGATCAACTTGATGTTGTGAAGAAGATAGGAAAAGTATGGTTAGCATGACCATCTTATGATTAGGGAAGAATTAAAGAAGCTTTCATCATCTATTTACTCTGGAACAACCTTCCTCAGGTAATGCTATTGAAGATCTTCTTTTGGATGTCTTGGTTGATCTTCTTAATGAACAAATGACTATGAAAGCTACCAACACTAATAAAGAGAAACCTAATTTTGAATATGAACTATAGAGGGCAATGAGTAAAAAGTGTTTGGTTTCTTGGAAAATAATTTCCAAATGCATATGAGAAAATGTGTAAGTTTTGTTGCTCGGTTTTATAAATATTATTTCAAATGGTCTATTGCTACTAAGGATCATAAATATAAAATTGTCTCTATTGAGTCTCAACTTAATGAATATGCTAGATCATTTGACATATTTAAGGATATGGATGGTGTTGAAAGAAAAAAAATTAAATATTACAACTATAGTTATCTCAAGTATAAAGACAAAGAGATGAATTTACAAGGCCATGTTGGTGTCTTATGGAAAAATTTGAAGTAAGGATAAATCATTTTTTTTACTATTGAAAGAAGATGAGAGAGATGAATTATTTCTGAATATACCATAAGATTTAGTTGGTGTTATTGATTTACTTGTGCACTGCAATAGTTAGTGTATAGTTCTTTCCTCTGTTGTTTGTTCTTGGAATTCCTTATTCACCGAACGCAATGAGAAATATAAAAAGATCTTACTTCATAAAGGTAACTAAGTTTTTCTTCTTTTTAATAATATTGTTGATGATAGGGGGAGCTCTATGGAGACAACATTTTGTTTTGATATCCTTTGTCAAAGGGGGAGAGTAGTTTTGGGAAGAATATCTTTCGCATGTTACCATCAGTGACAAAGGGAGAGATTGTTAGAGTTTCTCATTGATGATTTTGTTGATGATATAATAAGGAGAATGTTGTGCATAGTTAATACAAGTTTTTCATTTATGTCAACATGCTCCTTGATGAAAAGTTCTTTGTTGACTTCATTGTTCTTAGATATGCATAGAATTGTACTTATGTTATATTTGTGTGCTTAATTTTATGGTTCATATTGCTTTGCGGTTTTGATAGTATGTTTATGGATACTAGCAATACTTAAATTCAAGATTTCATGAGGAATGATTCCATTGTATGAAATTTATAAGGTTAGAAAGTTTTATCTAGAAGTTTATCTATTTCCTATAGGACATAATAAGTTCTTTAGGATGTTTGTAAATTGTTAGAAGGTTGTAGTTTACCTCGCATTTTTTGGGAAATGGTAAGGATTGATTGTAGTGCACGGTTTCCAGTTGGCATCAATTTTCACTATACCTATGCCAACTTATCTAAATGAAACGTGTGAAGTGTTTTGGCGACTCAATTTTGAATGAAATATGTGAAGCCAATATTAGTTAGAAGATGATATGTGTGTGTGTGTGGTGAGTGTGTGTGGTATATGGAGATCATGAAATGATAAAGTGATATGTATGTGTGAACGTGTAAGTTAAGTAGTAAATGTGAACACAAAATAATATATTATCATGAAGTGTTGAAGTATTTCATGTCAGTCAATTGAGCTTCAACAAAATTGTATTTCATGCATGTGGAAGATGCAATTGTAACAATTCAATCTCTGTTGATTTTATTTTTACTCACAGGTAGAAATCCCTTTGACAGCAAGCCTTGTAGTGAACATCTTTTGTAATATACTATAACTAGTTATAATATATTGATAGTTAACGCTCTCCATGTTTTTTCCCTCATAGGTTTCCATGTCAAAATTTAGTGTCTCCTCATGTATGTTGTTGTGGATGTTGTTTTTCCTTCATTTTATTTATTGGTTGCATATTTCCTTCTAATGCATGTAAGTAAAGTTAATACGAATCTGCGCAGTAATAAATTTTTAATTTTAAGGGAATACCGATTCACTCCCCCCTCCCCTCTCAATATTATGGCTATTTAATAGAAAATATGTTGCACATAAAAAATTTGAATAATTTTTTATGGAATATTCACCTCCCATGTGCAAGCATTTGTGATAGGTGTGGTTTTCTCTTATACAACATGCAAATGGTGCATATATGCAAGTTTATGGTTGAATTGCAAATCATTCAAAATTGAAAAGGAGAATTAGATTTTACAATCACAACCTTGTAAGAGGAGAAATCCAAGAGGGCATAAAGCACATGGAGAACATAATTTGGATAGACCAATCATATGTAGGTTTTATAGTTTGGGTTTAACTATATGTACATGGAATGAAGGAGAAAATATCACAATAAAAGTTTATGAAGGAACATCAATTTCATCCCAATGATTGAACAAAATCATTCAAAATAGGTTAATTGTTTAGAAAATACTTTGTGATAATCAAGAAACAATATCATTTTCAAGGAACATATTTGTAGTGTCACAATTTATATCCTACAATTTCACACTGATTTTGGGATCACTTTTTTGGTTTGTCATCATGTCCTTGATGTGTGACTGATTTTCTCAATCCATGGTCAATTCTAGAAATCCAATCCAAATCCATGTTGTTTGACCCTAATTCTAGTCTAGAAATCCAGGACTATGGTGCCTAGTGTCATAGTCCAACCTTTACGATCCCACATTTGAACCTCTAATGATTGGGAAAATGTGGAGCAAGAAAGTACTCCTCAATCTCAGCCTTCTTTGAAATTTGTGTTGGAAATGAGATAAGTAACTAAGAGGGGAGGGGTGAATCAGTTACTCCAAAACAAATCCCTTGTACCTTAGATGTCTTGAACAATATAACAATCTTACTCGGTTAATTAAGATATTCTTCTGTAACTCGGGTGTTAAAGCAATCTTTATGATATCCAATGTAATTATACTTTAGTGATTTAGTGCAGAAACATAAATCATGAAAAAAATAACATATACACAGGTGACACCAAGATTTAACATGGAAACCCAATATGGGAAAAACTACCAATGTAACTAGTTACTATTTTTCACTCTTCTGAAGTGAGCCCTGTTAGGAGCCAACCCTGTTAAAGGTTACAAAACACACTGTTAAATGTGACCCTGTTAGAGGATTTAAATCACCCTACGAGGAGTGGCCTTGTTAGAGGTCTTTAGCACTTCAACATAGAAATGCTACCTTGTGAGAGGATTTACAAAAATACTGTTAAGTCTACTTTGTTAAGAGATTTGAGTGTTAGTAATAACTGAGAGGGGGGGTGAATCAGTGGCCTCAAAAAATATTCCAATAATCAACCCTTTAAAACTTCGTACCATGATATTATACCTCTAGTTATCTTCAGTCCTATAAGATGAATGCCTCCAAATACTTATATCAAATTACTACTCCTCGGAATGCTTTGTAAAACCTTTTACTGTATGTTTACCGAAAAGTAGTCTGTCAATTTACTGAAAAATAGTAAATTATCTATAGTATACCAATCAATCCAATTAAGTTAAGTGTAATGCAAAACACTAAAGTAATGACTCATAAATACATTGACACGTGGATTTTTAACGTGGAAACCATGTTAAGGGAAAAACCACTTTGGACCGGTAACCCAAAATTTTTACTCTTCTGAAGTGAGCTCGGTGAAGAGCCAACCCTGTCAAAGGTTACAAACACACTATTAGGTGTGAGCTGTTAGAGTAATTAATTAAGTTACTCTTTAGTGCTTAAGTTTCACTTAGGCAGTTTCTATTTCTTAGAGTTTCCCTTTTAGGGTTTCGGTATCCTTTATAAGGATTCACCGCTTTGTATTTCGATATAGAGATTGTAATCATTTTATTGTTGTTAATAGAAGCTTATTCTTGCAACATGGTTTTCAACTCTCTGCCTTTTTGGCCGCCATAGCTGCTTTCTCTCTTCTATCTTTGCTTCTTTTCTGTAACAGTTATGCATGCAGGTTTCTTGGGTTGATTTGCAGTTCAGCAAATCTAACATGGTATCAGAGCTTTCCTGCTGGTGGCTGTTCGAGTTTTTCTGAAGCATTCAAGGGTTTGCAGTTCGCTAGGCTTTTTCTGGCTTCTTTGTGTGGATTTAGGGGGACCTTTGTTTCTGGTCACTTTGGGCCCAAACGGACACTACCATTGCGTCCAGAAGGCCCAAAAACCACAGAATCCATATAAAGTTTGTCCATTTTGGACACCGGGACATCTGGAGAATTTTTTCAGCCTCTTAAGGGCCGTACGGGCACGTTGTACGAGGCAAAAATTGAAAAAAAATTAAAAAACTTTGGTTTTTGTGATTTTTTAAACGCGCACAATGGCTTTTAGAATGGCGCCACCGCTCCACCGGGGCTCGGCCACCGCCGGTGGCGCCCCTGTCTCTTCTGCGCACTCTGTGCCCCGTCCGCCTGCCCACCTCCAGCGCAGCACCCACCGCGGCCTCTGCTCGCCGCCACTCCGGTCCCCGCCCCCTCTACGCACGCCGCCCCAGCGGCCCCCGACCCCACCACCACCGCCCGGCTAACCCGTCGCCAGCAGGTATTTCTCAGCCCCCGTGGGCTTTTCTTGCTCGCTCCCGGTCATATGGGTGCCTGCGGGCCCCGGGCAGCTTTAGCCCTGTGGGCGGTCACATGGCGCCCGGGGGCCCTATTATTTTAGCCCTAGGGGCTTAAAAAAATTTTCTGAGGCCTTTTTTGACCCCCTGGAACCTTTTTTGCTCTATCTTGAGCATACGGGGGCCTTTTTCTGACTTCCATATACCGTCGAAAAGCTCTTTTCGAGCACTTTCCGATGGTGGAGGTTAGGGTTTTGGGTTCTTCTGTTTCAACAATATTTTTTTCTGTTGAAGTCCGATGTCTTTCTTTGCCTTCCGGGAGTCATATCTGGCTCATCCGGACTCCTTTTTTGGCAAACGAGGTATCGTCAGAAAGCTAGTTCAGTGTTCTATTCAGTTGTAGAGGTGTTTTTTCCAGATTCTGCTACAAGTTTTCTCTCCTCCACGTTTGGCAGTTTATGCCCTCTGGTGGTTTGCTTGGTTCTACAGGTCCGGAGATCTCTTCTTCTGAGTTCATAGCTCACTCTTCTTTCTGACTTCTGAGCTTGTATGCCCCTTCTGATGCATTTTTGTTCTGTAAATGCACTGAGATAAAGTGCCTTCTTCTGCTTTTCTGGGATCTTGTACACCTTGTTTGGTTGATGTACTCGCACTCTGTTATAAAGTGCCATGGGGGGTTATGATGTTTTTGCCGCTTTAGGCGCATCCACTTTTGTCAAGTAGCGTACCTTCCATGACATTAGCCCATGCTGTGTGTCGATGACACCGCCCTTTATCCTGTGTGTGTGCTTTTGTTGCACTGTTGGTGTCCCATGTTCTTCTTCTGCAGATGTTTCTGGCATTGCATTTCAGTGTTCCTGTCACCTCTTCCAATTTAGCATTATGGGGGGGTTCACCTGTTAGTTCTATTGCTTCCTGGTTCGATTGATTAGCTCTTCAGACATTTGTCTTCTCTACCTGGTAATGCACTTCAGTGGGGGTTCCAGCAGTATCTTCTGACAGAGTTTTCAGTCATGCTTCGGAGATGCTTCTTTCTCTTTTCTTGTTCCTCTCTCTGGGACACCTTTTTCCCTAGATTGAAGGCTCAGTTTCCTTCATCTAGTTTGCTTTATGTTTTGGGTACCTGATCAGGCCTAGTTGCCGGGACCCATCTTTCCTGCTTTCTACAGTAGTTAGCTATTTTGCTTCTCCCTAAGTTACACTTAAGGGGGGGTGTTAGAGTAATTAATTAAGTTACTCTTTAGTGCTTAAGTTTCACTTAGGCAGTT
>MU225169.1:280912-326106 GCA_018584345.1 Thuja plicata | reverse complement strand
ATATAGAGATTGTAATCATTTTATTGTTGTTAATAGAAGCTTATTCTTGCAACATGGTTTTCAACTCTCTGCCTTTTTGGCCACCATAGCTGCTTTCTCTCTTCTGTCTCTGCTTCTTCTCTGTAACAGTTATGCATGCAGGTTTCTTGGGTTGATTTGCAGTTCAGCAAATCTAACATGAGCTTGTTAGAGGATTTAAAAGTTTAGTCTGTCACTTGATATCAAGCATCTCTATGCTACCATCTTTGATCAAACACTCACTTGGCCTGTCAATTGGTATTTGATCAAACTTTTTGATACTCCTTGTGATGTACCTCAATATAGAAAGGATCTTTAAATCCCACTCGGTTAAGAGACTTTCTGAATCAATGGTTAATATGAAATAGTATGACCTGTTCACATTTACAACTTATACTTGTAGATTTTTAGATCTATTGTAATCTCATAAAACTATTCTGATCAATATAACTCTGTGAATACCTTTCATCCACTTTGATTCTACTCGGTGATGTTGTGCTATGTTGCTCGCTATCCACATAAAAATTTAGCTGTTTCCTCAGCTTGTTGATCAGGATTGTATGGAGTTTCTCTTCAGTATTCTCTTTTCATTCATTCACCCACACCAATTCGTAATGAATTGAGTTGTCTCTTTATAGACATGATATCACCATTGTTAGGTTCTTGATCTTCTTGATCTTGGAATGATCCACAATCATCACCAATTATATTTAAAGAAAAACTCCAATTTTATCTCGCTGAGATCTTCTTTCCAACTGGACAAAAAAATTTTAAATCCATTACTTATCTCTGGCTTTATCTTGTCAATGAAAACAATGATAACTACCAGTTAACTCTATATTTAGCTCTACCAGCTAGATATTTTGTCATTTCTAAACTCAAGTTAATTTTGGTGTTTAACTCTTTGATAGCATCGGTCAACACTCCAGTTCTCCTCAGGCTTCTCTGTCGGTTTACACTATGTTCTTGGCCGTTGGGTATGCTTGTGATTCTTCTCGTTGGTAATGCTCATTGGTGTTCTTGCTCGGGCATCACTATGACTTGACTATCGGTGATCTCTATCCATGGGGTTTCACTTACTGTTTGTGTTTGTAGTCACATTGTGAATACTTTTCTTTTATACATTACAAAAAGCATAATTTTTATCTCTCTAAAGTCTTTGACACTGTGATTATAACCGATTAGATTATATCAAGTTGACATCAATGAAAATACAATCCATTAACTGATTTAATGTCTTGCATTATCCTTCTACATTTTGGTGATCAACTTAACATCTTCAAACATTCAATTAGTTACATGTCATCATTGAGATCACTGCTACAATTGTTAGAAAGTAACAATGAATTGACCTGTATGTGTAAGCAATTGTCTTTGATGATTCAGATCTCTATTCTAATTATAACTAGATATTTACTGATCAAATATTGTATTGCAGCTCCGAGTGTTCTGTACTCAATCAGAATCCCATCTAATTTTGCCTTCACTCTTCATATCACATAATTGCATACTTCTTCTTCTCTTCCACTTTTGCACACTTTCTCACTTTCAATCCAGACTTGACCTTTCATATATATGATAAGCCATGTCAAGCCGTCTTGAATATACTTCTAAATAAGTAATAAATCACAATTCAGTCAACCTCATATAACCAATTAATTATAGAATGTAAACCATTGTTAGTCGGCTGACACTAAATAATCAACTCGGTCAACACTGAGTTTCTTTGATGCTCGACCATGACTGAAATGCCAAAGTGAATCGGTCAACACTGAAAAACTCTTTCTATTCACCAACTGTGCTCAGTCTGAATGTAGAAATTTGTGTAACATCACTACATAAGTGTAAATACATGTGTAAGACCAATGACAATACACAATTGAATAATTGTCTTCAACAATTTAAACCTAAAATGTGTAAGTTGTGTATTAAGACATTAATTTTTCCATTAGTATATGCAAAGGGCAAATAGTTTATGAACCATTGGTTACACTTACACCAAAAGACAGGTTTCATTACAAAATGAAAGTGATAAGTTCAAGAAAAATATGACAGAGAAGGATCACCGACGGTGTAAACCAAAAGTGCAAACTTAAAATGATGACAAAGTAAATTGACAGATGAACTCGACAGAGCAAGGGAACCTGACAGACAGATCAAGAAGGAACCTGAGCATCAGACACTGAAAGTCAGTTATATCCCAAGAAATGTGGATCTAACTTCCACGTTAGATAAAATGGTTATGTTTTATATTTAGAGTTTTGATTTTATTTAAAACCATTTTTTGAGGGACAATCAAGATAATTGTAATTGTTTTAATCAGTCTAACTGATTGAAAACATGCAAACTAGGAGATCAAGGTCAAGTTGTAAACCTTCGATCATCGAGTTATCTTTGTAATACATGAAACTAAAATAGGTCAATCTATTGTATAAATAGATTTGTAATCATTCATTTCAAAAAGGATGTGAGGATGATAGTAGCCAAGGAGCACATCTCTGGATCAGACTAAGAGTTTCAAGGAAGAACAACAAAAGATGAATTAGGTTATCAAGAACTAGGTTCAAGGCTACCGAGAAACATAGGTATTAATCAATCACATTAGGTGATACTTTGTACATGTGATTTTAATGGATCTATAATAAAAAATTGAAGATTGCATACACTCAGGTCACTGAGTATTTTTGTCTACATTCTAACAAGTGTAGCAAATAGAAGAAATCCTTTCAAGAAAGATGGATTTAACAATCCTTTGTTAATATCTTAACTGAGTGCACACTAAACAGTGTTCCTAAATCTCTTAATAGAGTAGACCTTAACCAGTCTCCACATAAAACTCCTAATAGGGTAGATCATCAGAAGTGATCAAAATCACCTGACAAGGAAACAAGCATTCCTGAGGATGAAGGAGAAGAAGGAAAGAAAGATTCAAATGATAAACAAATAGTCATTGGTGGAAAAAAAAATGTTACAAATGTAGATCACACACAAAAAGATGAAGATCACACTAAAAAATATGCACTAATGAAAGATACAGATGAAGTGAGAAAAGAAAAAGGTGAAGGACAAAAGAAAAATGAAGATACTCCTAAGGATACCAAAGATGTTGCAGATACACCAAAGGTTGATGAGGATACATCCACACACAACTGAAAGAAAAGCCTTGAGCAGCAAGAAAAGGGTACAACACCACCGAAGCCTTCATCCAGCACATCAGACCAAGCAGAAAAACTTTCTATGGTACTGCATACAAGTGCATCTCACAAAAAGAAGAAGAAAACCAAGAAGAGCAAGTTAGAAGTAACACTTGACAAAATCATTGAGATACCCAAGTGTGATCCAACTACTTTGGATTATGAATCTCTCCAAGAATATGGAGAAATTTTTCAAAGAAAATCTTTACAAGAAAAGCTTAGAAAAGAGCACATGGAATCTCTAGTGCTGGAACATATAAGAGATATCTTACACTAGATAGTTCCTGACATTGATGTTGATCACAATGCCCCCATTCTAGATCAACTTTCCATTCCTACTGAAGTCATCGCAACTCAAAATGTGGATGCAAAAAAAGCCATTGAAGAATGAGCAGAGAAAAAATATCAGTACAAATTAACTGAAAAGATTAGCCAAGAAGTGGCAGAAAATAAGCTAAAGCTTTTTGAATTAGCAAACGAATTAGACCCTATCATTTAAGAAGCATTAACCTTAATTCAGAAGTTGTGCACCTTAGAGAAATTCACTAAGGAAATTGGTGATAAGATAGCAAAGATAGATCCTGATCTAAATGCAAGTGCACAAGGTCTAACCACAGATGACAATGCAATCAAACTGCATTATGACAAGATTATAGAAATCAAAAGGTTAAGACAAGAAATTTGGGAAGAAAAATCATAGTTTAGAGATAAGGTTACTGAGCTATAGGCTCAACTATTACCAAACCTTACACTTCTGCAACAACACATGACTTCGACAAGACAACTAATTGCCACCCCTGAGATGTCTGTAACAGACAACATCTATGATATGCATGCCATAATTACACTAGAGCACATGAATCTTGAGCACCTAAAGGAGAAATGGGAGAAAATGATGGAGGATATGAAGACTTCTCATTCCCATATTTTTGATAAGTTGTAAGTATACAAATTTTCCCTTACTATAAAAAAAGGGGGAAAATGATATGTAGAATACATATAGAGAAAAATGGGGAAAATGATGATATGTACAAATACAAAGGGGGAAATGATATGAAGATAAGGTAAAAAGGGAGTATAGTAAAAATACAAGTATACATCTATATACATATACTATACCAAAATATACATAAGGGGAGTCACAAATGACAAGGTAAACATATGGTGTACATACTACATAGTTTAGTATTATGCACATATCTGTTTTTAATACTAATGTCAAAGGGGGAGATTAAAGACATTGATTTTTCCATTAGTATATGCAAAGGGAAAATAGTTTATGAACTATCGGTTACACTTACACCGAAAGACAAGTTTCAATACAAACTGAAAGTGATAATTTCAAGATGAACTTGATAGAGAAGGATCACCGATAGTGTAAAATGAAAGTGCAAACCAAAAATGATGATAGAGGAAATCGACAAAGGAACTTGATAGAGCAAGGGAACCCGACAGACAGTTCATAGAAGGAACACTGAAAGACTGACAATAGAGCAACCCGAGCATCAGACATAGAAAGTCAATTATATCCCGAGAAATGTGGATCTGACTTCCACGTCAGATAAAACAGTTATGTTTTATATTTTGAGTTTTGATTTGATTTAAAACCATTTCTTGAGGGACAACCAAGGTAATTGTAATTGTTTAATTAGTCTAACTGATTGAAAACATACAAACTAGGAGATCAAGGTCAAGTTGTAAACCTTCGATCATAGAGTTATCTTTGTAACACGTGAAACTAAAATAGGTCAATCTATTATATAAATAGATGTGTAATAATTCATTTCAAAAATGATGTGAGGATGATAGTAGCCAAGGAGCACATCTATGGTTAGACTAAGAGTTTCAAGCAAGAACAACAAAAGATGAATTAGGTTGTCAAGAACTAGATTCAAGGCTACCGAGCAACAGAGGTATTAATCAGTCACATTAGGTGATACTTTGTATATGTGATTTTAATGGATCTGTAATCAGAAATTGAAGATTGCATACACTCAAGTCAATGAGTGTTTTTGTCTACATTCTAACAAGTGTAGCAAATAGAAGAAATCCTTTCAAGAAAGGTGGATTTAACAATCCTTTGTAAATCTCTTAACTGAGTGCACACTAAATATTGTTGCTAAAGCTCTTAACAGAGTAGACCTTAACCAGTCTCCACATAATACTCCTAACAGGGTAGATCATCAAAAATGATCAAAATTGTAAGCCTTAATCGACCCCTTCCAATCTGCAGATAGTAAAGTTTTTGTGGGTGTCATTCCCATCATAGTTTTTACCTTCTAACAGGGGTTTTATGCATTACCATATCTTGTGTTATGTGTCTATAAATTTCATGAATGCTTCTATGAATGTTTTACATGCTTATTGAATTATGAATTGATGTTACATACACAAAGATAAAAGAGAAAATATGAATGATAATACAATGTATTGATCATAAAAGGATAAAGGTTAATTGATAAAAGTTTTAGAGGTACTGATTCACCCCTCCCCTCTTAGTACATACTTCCCATTATTTCCAACAGTGTATAGTATCCATATTTGAATAGATCTTTATATCAAGAGTTCCTTCAATTGAGCACTTTCAATCAAGCATCTATTTTCCTCTCAGGGTAAACTTAGTTACTTGCAGATCTGAATACACAGAACATGACAGTAATAAAGAAAAGGATAATTCTATTATTTATTCATTCAAGTGATTACAATATGATATCTTCTATGCATAACATGATTTCTTACTTGAAGGTAGTACAAGGATATAAAGGACCGAAGGGACGTGATGGTTGGTAATCGTGCACCAACTTCCCTAACCTCCAGTCACTAACTAGTTCCCAACCAACAACATTAATTAAATAATACTCAACAACATCATCCCCCCAAAAAAATACAAGTCATTTCCAATGAATTAACAAGAAAATGGGGATAAATGTGACTACAACCATAAAATCACAACTGAGAAGGAGTCTGAGAAGGCATCCTTGAAGAGGTCGAAGAAGCCAACTAAGCTCATAGCACATAAACCTACTCTGTTTGAGCCCTCAAGTCCCTCTTGGTGACCATCTGATGCTCCAAGGCATTCTTAACCATCATGGCGGCTTCCAACAACTCTTTCTCCTTCTGGTCCACATCCTCCCGAGCCTGGGTGAGATAAGCGTCCAAGGTACATCATTCTGCAGCTATCTCCTCTAGCTGCTGCTTAAAGGAAAGTCTCTCCATAGCCACTTGTGCTTCCATAGCTAGCTTCATTGTCCTAGCAGCTTCCACCTAAGCTACCAACTCACTGCGCTTTGTTGTCCAACTGGCTTGTTGGCGAGCCAACTCTTGGGTACGATGAGCTAGGTCCCGCTCAATGGCCTCTAATCGAGTGGTCAACTCCTCCCGAGCACTCTATGCAGCCACCTGTGCCATCTCCCATCCCTCAGAAACCTGCTTTGTATGCCTCAAGGTGTAATAGCCCTCTCTGAAGGCCTTCTCTACTTGTCACACAAGAGTCTTTACGCGACTCTCTACCTCAGGCTCTATAACTACCCAGGTTGTCAACATCTCCACCATCTCGACTGTGGGCCATCCTCCTAACTCAAAATAGGCTGCAAAAGCTATGGGGCAACCAACCCAAACAAAGGTCAATAACCGCTCCAAGTTGGCCGCGACACTCTCCCTAGCCCAAGATTGTGTGGAAGCCATCACCTGGCAGCCATGGGCTACCATATCTTCCAGGTATGCCTTAATGTCTTTCATGGGCTCTGTCAAGGGCTGAATAGGGATTCACCCAATCCCTCTATGACTACAAGACTCTTCACGGCTGAGTGTCCAACCTCCTTTCCCAAATCCTGTGCAACATCCTTCACTGCCAAGTACGCTGTGTGATCAGCTGTAGGGGATTCCACCCCTAAATCCTGTGCAACACCCTCCACTGCCAAGTGTGTTGTGTGATCAGTGGTAGGGGATGCCACTGCATCCAGATTGATCACCTCTGGGGATACCTCTTATCTAAGATAGAGAAGTGTCATTCATGCTGGGGCCAGTGGAGCCATCTAAAATCGTTGGCTAAGCCAACTACACATGTCCTCAATGGAAGAAGGATCAGCTCGAGGTGGATCCAACAAGGCCCTCTCAAAGGTCACCACAACATCTATCCTGATCACATCCAACTGGACTTGGCCCTCTCTAACGGGCTGGTCTGACTCCTCTATCATGTCTCCCCCATAGCCTCTACTGAAGGTAATGCCTCTTGTACTACTAATGGAGTTATGGTGACTGGTGTCCACAACTAACCAAAAGTGAGGGTGGCCTCTTATGCAGAAGCTAAACTCCTGGGTGTGCACTGTGGGCCAAATGTTGCTGTGGGAGTCAAATGTGCCATCTAGGAGAGCATTGGTGGGGTAAATAGAACCAGTGTAGGCATGTTTGCTATGGTAACAGTAACCTCCATGGGGTCACCCTCTGTTGTGTCCTCATCCGTGTCACTCTTGGATGTCTCCTCTCGCCCACTATCTATGTCCTTCGACGCAGACCCTGAGACTGCTTTCCTATGTCGCTTCTATTCTGGAAGAGCCTTCTGACTAGTCGGGACATCCAAGTGTCTCCAACACATAATAGGAGGCTCGCTTGGGGCCAAGGGCTCTGGTTTAACTTCTCTGGACAGAGTGACTTTTGGGAACTGCGTGACTAATGCATCCATAAGTAATCTGACTGCATAATGAGGTATGTAGAAGGTCTTATGTTGGAGAGTCATAAACTCATTCATGCACTCAGATAACAACTCTGCCTAGTCGTATCCCTTGCCTCCCATCAAGTTGTTCATCAAGGATATCTGTAGAAATGAAATATCAGAAGCCCTGCTAGAACCCGTAAGTCTTCTTTTGACCACGTCCATGAGACTATGTCAATGCCCCTTCCTCATGAAAGACTTCTTCACCCCTCAGACCTCTGAAGACTTCCTAATAGAGTCCTTCTCTACCTCTGAGAGGTTATCTCTGCATATCATCCTTATGTAGAAATCCTTCACCTCTGCAGTGAGTTTCTTTCCCTTGAGATCGATATTTTTCCCTTTGTTCGTTAAACCAAACACTCTTCAAAATTCCATGGCAGTGAAGGAAATCTCAACATCACAATCCATATAGGAAACAGTGCTAGTGTGAGAGTACTAGTCGTATGTTTCCACCATTTCTCATAGGGGTGTTTGAATTCTTTGATACATAAAATGGGCATTTGGATGACCCACTGGACCTGTGCCCTTCGCAGACTTTCCTTTACTGGATCGCTATTTCGTGTCTCCTGCCACCACTTTCGGCAGTCCAATATGTTCAAACCTTCAAACATTATGGTTTGAGGTGTGACATAATCCTGGGAAGAGGATGCTGCAACCATCTATCCTTGTCCTTTCCCTTTCAGTCTACTCTTCTTTCTCCCTATGTCTGTGCAACCTACAACTTGCACACCCAAGAGCAAGACCTGCACATTTATCTTCATATTCATACCACTGTCTGTCAACTTTGTCCTCTAGTTGCATTTTCCTATTGATTCCATAACTATTTTCCTTGTTGTCCTTATACGAAATAAATAACTACCTCTGAATCCCTAACTGTCAGGCACGACACTTAGCTTTCTTCCTTTTCTTTTCTTCGTACAACAACAATAGCCTCAAAGTGTTTTGTTGGAGTTAATCCTTCCTTCTTTGTGTGTGACCTATGTCTGGAGGCACTACTTGTTGCTTCCATACTGCTGTACAGAATGCTTGCTTCCATTCCAGAGACTTTCCTTCATGTAACTCTTCTCTGGCTTCCTCCTGTCTATATGGTTGTACGATTCGTATGGCATTTACCAAAACAAAATTTTTCCTTTTTGTTTGAGCTCCTCCAGGCCATATGGTTGTACCAGATCATAGAGCATAAATGTCTATTTATTTTATTTTCTATTTGACCGTAAGGTATTAATTGCCTTTCGTTTGCTTTTTTTTCACTTGTATGGTTGTGCGGACATCTTTTAATTGGAAAGTCCATACAACTGTATAGCTTTTCTATTAGCATGCGCTTGGTACCGTGGGCCCGTACAACCTTCTGCCATACAGTGTCATTAACCTTCAAGATATTTTCCATACGGTCATGCGGCATCAAGTTGTACAGTACCATACGGTCTTTTTCATTATTATTTTTTTCAAATTTTTTTTATCGTACGGTCCTTTTTTTTGAATTTTTTAAATTTTTTTTAAATCTAGTAAATACCTTGCTGGCTAGCTTTGTCCATGGATGGGTCATCGCGTTGTCCTCACTTGTGATATGGCTTCAGTTTGGACCCATTTATTGTATCAGTGACTTCCTGACCATCAAGTGTCCATAATTTAATTGCCCTGTTGTCACCCACTTGCCAGACTCGGTACGACCCCAACCACTTAACCTTAAACTTGTCGGGATTAATTTCATTCTTACCATTATATTTTAATACCACTTGGCCCGGTGTGAACTGAATGCGTTTGAGGTGTTTATCATGCCAAGATTTCCAACGGAGTTGCGCCACCTTAGTTGCCCATTGTGCCATCAATCGATGCTCATCTAGCTTGTTCAGGTTGTATAATCATTCTCGGAGGCTTTCCATATCCCCTAGGCTATTCTCCATGGCTATTTGCAAGCTCGTTACCATGAAATTAATGGGTAAAACTGCCTCCTTCCCATACATCAACTGGAAGGGTGTCTATCATGTGGTGACCTTGTAGGTTGTTTGGTAAGCCCATAACACTGAGGGTAGATTTTCTTCCCAATCCTCCTGCTCTACCCCGTGTGACTTATAAATTACCAAGACTATTATTTTGTTGGTGGCCTTGGCCTGCCTATTGGCCCAAGGGTAATACAGACTAGATAGGGAGTGAAATATTTTGAATTCTATTGTCAATAGTCGGATGACATGGTTGATAAAGTGACCCCCTCTGTCACTAGTTAACTAAACTAGGATTCTGTATCGTGTTATGATTTTCTCATAAATGAACTTGGTCGTGCTCAAGGCCGAGTTGTCTAGCAAGGCCCGTGCTTCTGCCCACTTGGTCATGTATTCCATGGCTACCACGATGTATTGGCATCTCCCAGCCCTACTTACCTTTAGGGGTCTGATGAAATCCAAGCCCCACTATTCAAAGAGTTCCTATGCTTGGGAGGGTTGCAAAGGCATGAAGTCCTATTTTAATGGCTTCCCAACCCTTTAACAAGTGTCGCATCCTACCACCCACTCTCAGACATCATTGTGTAGCGTGGGCCACCACAATCCTACAAACAACACCTTTTTTGTTGTTGTGTCAGGTCTCATGTGCTTGCCTTCTGGGCCTTTGTGTGCCTCCTGAAGCACGCTTTGAATCACTTCCTCCAGAACACACCTTTGGAGTACTTGGTCCGGCCCCATTTTATACAGTAATCCATTTATAAGTTGAAATGTTCTACTTCTTAACACTAGTTTCCTTCATTCGTCGGGTGACATCTCCCTCGGGAATTGTGATATCGCGAGGTACTTTCCAATGTTGGTATACCATGCTGATAGGATCACAATACAGAATAGGTGTGCATCTGAAAACTCATCATTCACTCCATTTATGGGCTCTCCAGATTTGATTCTAGATAATTGGTCCACAATCATGTGACTTTTGCCCGGTCGTACTATAATGGTGAAGGTGAATTCTTGTAGCAACAGTAACCATCGGCTCACCCGTCCTTGGATTAATGGTTTATTTACCAAGTACATCAATGCTTGGTGGTCTACGTAAAATGTGAAGGGGGTCATGAGCAGGTAGTGTCTAAATTTCTGTGCAATATAAACCATGTCGAGGGCCTCTCTTTCCATTATACTATAATTATTTTCTCCTTTTGAAAGTAACCTGTTGGCTAAGTAGATGGGGTGATCCAACCCATGGTTACCAACTTGAGCTAATGTAACACCTATGGAATAGTTGGAAGCATCCACGCGCATGTGGAATTCTTTGTACCAATCTGGATAAGTCAAAATGGGTGCCCCCAACATTCGTGATTTTAATTCCCTGATGCTTCCTCCTGAGACGTTCCCCACATGTAGGGTTCTCCCTTTCTGGTGAGATTGTCGAGTGGGTGGGATATCTAGGCAATTTTTTTTATAAACCTTAGATAGTAGCCAATGTGTCCCAGGAAGGATTTAACCCCAGTGACATCTCATGGAGATTCCATATCCACAATCACTCAAACTTTATCAGGGTCAGTTTTGAGTCCTGCTTTGCACACGATATGCCCCAATAGCCTTCCCTAAGGCACCATGAACTAACATTTCTTTAGGTTGAGTGCAATTCGTGCCCTTTGGCACATCTCCATGCATTCATCGAGGGCCTTCAGATGTGTCTCCTCCCCACTGTAGATGGACCAATCATCGAGGAAAGCCTTAAATTTACCGACAGACATCTTATTGAATATATGAAGAATTATTCTCTGGAACATTGCTGGTGCATTACAAAGACCGAATGACATGCGGTTGTAGGCATATACTTCATCTTCTACCACAAAGGTTGTTTTTAATTTATCCTCTTCTACTATTGATATTTGATTGTAGCCAGAAAATCCATCCACGAATGAATAGATTTTGTGGCCAGCCACCTCCTCAAGGATATAATCTATAAACGGAATGGGAAATGGCTCTTTGATAGTAAATACGTTTAGGCAGGAATTAGATTAGGTCGCGAGGAGGGTGGAATGAAGGCTCCCATTGAGCCTCCCCAGTTGCCAAGAAGTCAAGGATTAGTCTTTGGCCTTGACACAATTGGGGGCACTATTGAAACAACTACACCTATAGTAATGAAGAAGATGCAGAGTGTAGGATGCGGTGTTGTAGGGGTGGCAGGTGGACATGCTCAGGTGATCCAACAAACAAAGCAGAGAAGGCAGTACCATCAACAACATTTTCAACAACGTCAACATCAGCACCAACAACATGGGCATCAGAACATTTCATCAGCAGGGAATAAGATTGACCTAAATACTACCTTCAGGGATATATTCTGAACTACACCGATAGTACAGCCTACCAGGAAATCGCAGCAGGTTGCAGCCTCATAGGCTGTGGGCTTTACAAAGGCCATGTTCGCTGAAAAAAACATGGTGGGTAATAAGGATAGATCAATATTTCGGGGGAAAGCCATAGTGCAACCAGCCAAACCATTTTTCCTAAATCCTCATTTTCATTTCTCCAACAAGAAACATTATGAAGGTTTTCACATGTTTGAAATTGGAGAGCCATCTTCAAAGGCCGCTCAACATCAACAACTCAATGCAAAAAATCTACAATATATGAAAATCAGATTTGAGCGGGAAAAATTTCAAACTCACAAACCCTCTATTGTTAGCAAGCCAAGGGTTCCACACAAGGCTCGAGCACTTTTGAAAGAAAAGCAACCCATTTTTGACATATGTGAAGGTACTCCTCCAAGATCTCCGTCAAGCGTGAAGAAAGGTCTTGTCAGGAATAATCAGGGATTGAATGATAATGGAAAACTTAAATCACTTCAGTTGGATCGATTTACCCAAGCCCCCTTCATTCCAAACAAATCAAAGCAAATCTGGCAAAAGAAGAATCGAGATACACCTCCAGATCCACTTATGGCTTCGATCACTCTTCCGGAAAAGATGCTGTAGAACCACATTGGTACACTATGACATCTGGCTCTTATAGGTAAACTATCCACTAATACTTTTCCATTTCTAGTTATTAAAGATTGGGCCATGAGCACGTTTCTAGGGATTAAAGAAATTTTCTGTTTAGACTCCGTATATCAATTTTTTGTTGTTATTTTCCATACAAAAAGTGATAGAGATCGGGTGAATAAATATAAGCATTGGTTCTGTATGGGGTTGGGTCTCTTTACAATGCCATGGATCCCCAATTTTAAACCAGAGCCCAACCTTGCTCGCTTCTTCCCATATTGGATTTCTTTACCTCTACTGCCATTAGAGTACAGAGAGCCAGAAATATTAGAACACATCGCGAATACTGTAGGAATTTTTATTCGCCATGACTTTATCCCCTTAGAGGAACCTCATCAGGATATTAGAATTTGCATACTGATAGATACCCAGCAAAGCTTTAAACAGAAGATTGCATTAACATCCAAATGGGGAGTTTGGGTTTAGAACATAATAATAAATGACCCGGCCATTGTCCATTCATATCAGCACAAACTTGGTCATTTAAACTCTGATTGTCAGTTGGGTCAAACTTGTAACATCAATGTGTGCGTAGACCATAGCTCTGACCCACTGCTATGTAAACAACATATCAAAATAGCAAAATCCAAGGATCATACTACTAAGTCAACTATTTGAGAAATCAACACATGCTCAACACCACCAAATGTCTGTATGGTACAGAACATGCATGTAAGAATCTCGGAAATGATCCGGTATATGTTTGATTGTTTAAACTACCTAATTTGGGCACATCAGTACAAATACAAAATCAGGGGGATGCTAAAATTTAATACTCCCTCGCCCTCTTCTACTGCACATGCCTATAATGTTGTTCAACATCTAACATTCTGTGATTCCCCGCTTACATTAACTATAAACAATGGAATACAGGCGGGGGAACAAGCAGAGGATTTAGACAAATCCTTTTTAGATGGCATGATAATTGATAGGGATATTGAGTTGACTGGAAAGATCACAGATGGAAATAGATCAGGAACAGGTGAAAGCAAAGAGGAATTCCCTGACAAATCAGATCAAATGGGATTACCACTATATGTAACAAATGATAATTCTATTACTGGTAACCAATGGCTTCAAGATTATCTGACACATATCAATATCCCAAACACACATAGGGAGCAGGAGCATTATGAAAAGACATTCCTAGAGAATGAAGAATTCCATTCACTTACTAAATTTATCAGCAATCCTTGTCCATCAGATAATCAAAATTTGGATGATGCATGCCCCTTCCCAGTTGCATTAGTCTCAGATCAAGGTCTGTTTATGGTTCCCTCTCTTCTAGAGCAGAGTATACTCATGCTATGACTATAGACAATCTTACTAGCCCCATCACACATTGTGTCTTATCAATAGAACAATCTCCTTCTAAATGTGTTCAGGCTTCAAAGACACCAAAATCAAGAGGAAGGAAACCAAAAAACATAAAAATCAAGGAAGAAATAGCAGCTGGCATACAATCCACATTAGACGACACCTTTGTGTCCATTAAGAGATTGACAAGGAGAACTATAGGTTCTCCTTGTCCACAATGAAAATAGCATTGTGGAATGTCAGAGGCATTAATGCCTCTGACAAAAGATGTAGAATCAAACAACAGATTGATTCTACACATGCTCACATTGTTTTACTCCAAGAAACAAAGTTGTCCACAAAAAAATTTGCTAAAACTATAGGGAAATGGATAGCATGGTCTTCTATTCATCAACAAGGAATAGGAGCTTCGGGTGGTTTAGCTATCTTATGGAACTCAAAGACTACTAAAGTTAAAAAAATCGGGCAGGACAACTTCTAGCAGTTGGTAGAAGTCACAAGTTTTGATTTATCATTCAATCTGTTTAATGTTTATGGTCCTTCATCTACTCAAGATAAAAAAAAATTATGGGACTGTTTAACATATCACATTCAGAATCTTACAGACCAGAAGGTTATACTAGGAGGTGACTTCAACGCTATATTGGATATGTCAGAAAAAACAGGGGGTATATGTCCACCTCAAAGAACAATTCAGGACTTCACTTCATTTCTTTCAGATAATAACTTGATGGATGTAGTGCCATTTGCTGGTACATTCACCTAGACAAACAAGCGATCAAATTTTGCTCAAATAGCTAGCCGCTTGGACAGGTTTTTAGTATCACAAGAATGGAAGCTCATAAATGTCCATTTCCAATCGGACATCCTTCCTCTTCCAGGATCTGATCATTTCCCTGTATTACTGTGCATAGACAATACAAGAGTCCCGTTTGATTACAAGCCATCATTCAAATTTGAAAGAATGTGGTTTAGGCACCCACATTGTTTGCCCCTGTTAAAACAATGGTGGGTTAGTTCACCATATGTAGTGGGGACTAAAATGCACCAGCTGGCAATGAAATTGAAGCATGTTAAAAGTTGCATTAAAATTTGGAATGAAGTAGTGTTTAAAAATATATTTCAACAAAAAGACTTGGTTAAAGAACAATTGTCACAATTACATGAGCATACCATTCATCATGGAATGGACAATTTTTCTTATAACAAAAAAAAACTTCTTCAAGAGGAATGGGAAGAGTTGTGCTCTAGGGAGGAAGAATACTGGAGACAGAAATCCCGGGAATTGTGGCTTAGAGAACGAGACAAGAACACTAAATTTTTTCATGCCTCGGCTAAACAAAAAAAGGCAAATAGCACAATCTTTTCTATAACTGAAATGTCATCGGGAAAGACATTAACAAATGCGCAAGAAATCCAACAAGAAGGAGTAAATTTCTTCAAAAATCTACTTGCCCCAGCTCAAGCCCCCTCTCCATCTCAAGCCCAAATTGATGAAATTCGGGCTGCTATCCCAAGTCAAGTTACACACCAAGATAACCTTAATCTCATGGCTCCTTTCACTATCAGTGAAATCAAACACATAGTGTTTTCATTACCATCAGATAAAGCCCCGGGGCCGAATGGTTATACTCCACTTTTTTTCCAATCTTGTTGGGATGTGGTTGGGGGGAGCTGCTGGCAGCAGTGGAAGAGTCAAGGAAAAGTAAGGCTATGCTAAAATATTTCAATACTACCAATATTTCCATCATACCTAAGGTGAAAGATCCAAAAACATTTGTAGATTTCCGTCCAATTTCACTTTGCAACACAGTATATAAAATCATCACTAAAGCAATATATATGAGGATTCAGAATCTCATTCCTTCAATTATTTCCCAAGAACAGGGAGGTTTTGTACCAGGTCGAGAAACCATGGAAGGAGCATTAGTTTCTCATGAAGCACTTCATTCTATTCAGGAGGACCAGTCATCTAATTTTCTTGTCAAGTTGGATATGATGAAAGCGTATGACAAAGTTAATTGGGAGCTCCTTTTTCTAGTCCTTCTCAAATTTGGATTTTCACAGCACTGGTGTAAATGGATACGGGCATGCATCTCAGGGGCCTATTTTTCGGTGATCATAAATGGGAGCCTGACTGGATTTTTTTCCTCCACTCAGGGAATCAGACAGGGAGATCCAATATCTCCCATCCTTTTCATACTAATGGCAGAGGCATTAAGTAGAACAATCAAGAACCAACATACATTGGGACTTTGGAGTGGAGTAAAAATTGGGGGTACCAATATTTCAGTCACCCATTCCCTATTTGCAGATGACACATTGGTCTTTGGAAAATCAGAAGTAAAAGAAGAAAAAAGAATAAAATATGTAATAGACCTTTACTCAGCGGTATCTGGATAGCAGATTAATGCACAAAAGTCACAAATTTTTCTATTCAACACTAGTCAACTCATCTCTTCCAAAATTTTTCAAGTACTAGACTTTGCAGTTAACATCTTGCCTTCTACCTATCTTGGTATTCCTTTTTTTGTTGGAACAAACAAAACTACCTATTGGGCATCTGTTATTGAAAGAATTAAGACAAAAACTTTGGCATGGAAAGCTAGGTGGCTCTCTTTATCAAGTCGAATACTACTTGTGAAATCTGTACTTTCAGCAATCCCAAATTACTACTTAGTTGTTTTAAAAGCTCCGTCATCAGTAATACAACAAATTCAAAAATTGATCAAAGGATTCCTTTGGATAGAAAACATGAACGGGGAGAAAAAACTGCCCCTAATCTCACTCAAAGATATGGCTAAAGGTTCAAAATTTGGAGGGGCAGGGGTACATGACCTAACAATCCGTAATAAGACTTTTGGAGGAAAGTTAGTTTGGCAGATGTTCACAAAACCGTACAATAAATGGTGTTAGATTATGCAGCGAAAATACCTGGATAATGAAAATCCAATCCAAATCCTTACCACTGCAAACCCACCCAAAGGATTAGTGATTTGGAACTTCATGATGTCCTCAAGACAAATAATCCACAATTATGTCACCTGGGAAGTTAACAATGGTGCAAGTGTCAAATTTTGGAGGGACTCTTGGAATGGGCTCCCTATTCTCCTAACACCAACCTCCCCCCAAGAAATCATCATTGCAACAGAAAATGAGTGGGGAAAATGCATTATAGATTTTGTACTAGCTGTCAACTTACTCCCAGGAAAGGTACAATGGAAAGACCCAAATGAACTACATCTCTCAAGACATAACACTGAACTACTTCGCAAAATTCTTACAGAAAGACAAGTATATTGTTTGAAGAAGGAAGACAAATTAATATGGGCTCCAGCTAAGGATGGCAAATATTCCATTAGAGAGGGCTATAAAATTCTGCAACAGGAGGAGTTGCAATGCATGCCATCGAGATGTTGCCACTTTTGCTGGAACCAAGCCACCTTGCCAAGAGCAGGATGCTTTTCATGGCTTGTGCTGAACAACAAAATACTTACAAGTGATAGATTAGAAAAATTCCACATTACTCAAGCTTTCCAATGCCATTTATGCAAAGATAAAATTGAGACAGGTGATCATTTACTATTACAATGCACCTTTGCACAGAATTGCTGGATATCTATCCTCAACAAACTTGGGTATCAGACACCACTACCCAATAAATTATGGGATCTTTTTGACTCTTGGCCAGAATTACATCAAAATTCACTCCTTGCAAACATTTGGACATGTTCTCCTTCTCTAATAATCTAGGCCATATGGTGGGAGCGTAATAAAAGGATATTTAGAAATGAATCATCAAGATTGGAAATAGTTTTGGAAACAATTGAAAAGTCAATATCCGAGGTTGTGAATGCAATCCTATATAGATGTGGTTATAATCCTGTATTGACAGCATGGGACACCTCAGTTCTGAGAAATTAGGACAGAATTAGCATCCCCACGGGGTGGGCAAATCTTAAAAAGACATCTGGTCAGATTGACAGATCAATTATCTGTTGGCAACCCCCACTGCCCCATAACACAAAATTAAATTTCGATGATGCCTCTCGAGGAAATCCTGGGAAGTCAGGAGCAAGGGAATGTCTCAGAGATTACAAGGGAAATCTTATAGCATGTACTGCTTCCCAATTACCAAATGGTACAAACAATTTTTCAGAAGCTCTTGCAATGTTAGCAGGACTCACATTGGCAAAACAGTGTGGAATAAAGAACTTACATGTAGAAGGAGACTTGCAAGTGATAATTAATGCATGTGTCAAAAGGGAATCAACAAATTGGAAATTAAAATATATTTTGACACAAATTTGGTGCCTCTTAGACAGTTTTGTTAATTTAACAATTTCACACACAATGAGGGAAGGTAACAGAGTAGCATATCTTCTCTCAAATATGGGTTGTGATGGAATTCAAATATCAGAAACAAATGTTAACATCATTATAGAGAATTGGCCTGAAGTGATAAAGATGGTAAACATAGATAAGACATTTATCTAAATACATATTTATTAAATTCAAGATGCTGGACAGTTAAAGGAAAAAAGGTAGATGGGTGTAAGATTGTATTCAGAGACCAAGTACAGAGTATACCTACGAAGTTATGAAGTCACGATTAATTATATTCAAGATCATTCAGAAATTCACATGTGGGCAAAGAAAGTATACAGATTAAATTGTATGCTATAAAATCAGATTCGTCGCAGTAAAGTACATCATATTAATGATTAATATGCGAGGAGATTGCAGCATAAAATTCCAAAGGGATCGAAGGGATGCGTGGTCTATTGATAAGAATAGTCATAATACTCCACACGTATAAGGGGGATTACAAATCATATATTGGAATTGCATATCCTATCATTCCTAAATGAACAATTTGTCGATTTTAAAACATGAGGTGAGATATGAAGAGCAAATAAACACACTTTGAAACAATCATGTCAAGGTCTTGAAGATAATAGTAGACATCCCCGAGATCATTAAACACATATGATTAAACAACAAGTTGGGAGATTTCCAAACTTTTCACATGATTGAAATTCGCGTGCTTAACCCATATTTATAGGAAACTTGCTATAGTTTACACGCAATGCTATTACAGACACTCTCTTGCTCGTGTATACACTGATAAATTACCCATTTGATCCAGAATGCAGCAAAGGTTGAAGTGACATGGCATTGCAAAGTTTGGAGTGTGGAGTATGTGGCCAATGTGGGAGTCTACACACAGAGCTAATGCCCAAAAACTACAGAATTTTAATTCCCTCTTCAGATGATGAACAAGCTCTCCCAACCCAGATTATAGAAGAAATACTTGAAGGTATGTTTATTCTACATTCTGCAAACATCAGGGAGGCAATTAAAAATGTCATCGGCCATGAAAATATAGAACCGCGGACCAAGCAATTACTATATCCGTCACAACTAGTTTCAATCTTCTTTTCAAATGCCATGGACCTAATGCAATAAGCTAATTTAATAGAAGGAATAGCCTGAAATGTTGTGGTTTCCAAATATTGGGATGAAAATAAATTACAAAGAGCCATGCAAAAGTACAACCTATGGAATGGGCATGCTTTAATAGGCGGTATTTTCATAAGGAATTCACTGTTATCAAGCCATGCTGCCATGGTTACATATGATAAAATAAAAAGGGTGTTGGAAGAAATGAGCAGCTACCAAATTAAGGACGCTTTGCAGATAGTGGGTCGCACATTGGGTATGGCCTCGGAAGAGCCGATTTGTAAAAAAGTAGAAGCATTGATTCTGCTGCTCGATAGGTCCAACTTTACAAAGCCTCCACTCGACCTTTCAACAGTTTCCCCTCCAAACTTGGGATGCGAAAGTTGATGGCCCCAACCCACGGTTGAACACCCATAGCATGTATGGCCGGAGAGTACTCAAGTGTCAGAATGGACTGGTTTTCAACCTCACAACAGGGAAGGATGGATTGGTTATTAGCAACACAATCAAGATTCGGGTTGGGATGGTCCGCAGGTTCACAACAAAGATGGATGGGGATAGTCATCACGCATTCATTCAGATTTCTCTCCTGGTGATTTCGACCCTACGGAGGAGTAATTAAAGGGACAGAAGCATTTTTGGGTCGGCTTCTAGCATAAATTTTGTATGCAATGACATTAAGGGTTACAAATCACACAGTTTTTGGAATCCTTGTGACTGCTAATGGCTCCTCTATATCTAGGGTTTCATCTGCACGACAACGCTTGAATAGGCATATGCATATCGGTTTTTGGTGAGATCTTCTTCATCGACATTTTGGTCTGTATTTTGGAGGCATGCGGTTCAAATGTTCAAACTTGCAAAATTATAAACTCCCGACCCGATGAGAGATATTTAATGGGTGCGAGTGTCATAGCTATTTTGAGGGATTAACTTTGCTTTATCCACAATGTAAATGTTAATTTGATATAAGTTGTTGAGCAACTATTGTGGTTTCAATTTAGGAGCTTTCTGAGTAAACATAAATATGTAATAGATAGGCCTCTAGTATCTTAATATTATTGTACTGAGTAATGAAGTCGGGTTTTCTTACTGGCTCTTTCCCGACTGAGCTCTTGAACCAGTTTTATTATTAATATAAATATATTAGTGGGGACCCCACTTTTGCTAAAAAAAAATATATATATGTTCAGGTACTGAAATTCAACATAAATCTAGATCTAGTTTTCCTCCTTCTTGAGAGAGATAAAGATGGGGGATACCCATTCACTAGTTTTCACTTTGAAGATAATCTCGGCCTCGAGCATTTGTTTGATCTCATCTTTCACCCTGGCGGCATAGTTTTTGTTCATCTGGTACGATCGTTTCCGTACTAGTACTGCACCCAGTACCAACAGAATATGGTGATTGCACAGTTTGGGTGGGACCCCCTTCAATTCCTTATACGTCCACACGAATACATCTTTGTATTCAGTAAATATTTTAAATGCCACCACTTTTAAAACTGGGTTCCAGTCATCCCCTACCAGTATGACTTTCGCTTCTGTTTTCGTGCCAAGATTCAGGTGTTTCACCGATGGTTCTTCATACCTCATGGAATTTTGATCACCAAATTGGTGTGCCGGTGCACTATCAATTGCAGCATTCCCTTCCTTATATTCCTCATACTCTGGGGTAAATTTTTCTAACTCCTCCTGGATGCTTCGTACATCAATGCTTAACACATTGCATGAAGGTGGAAATATCTCATAATCCTCCATTTGCCAGTGGAGAAGTCCATTTAGTGAATCCATCTCGTCGTCCAAGAATTAATCTAGGTTTAGTATGCCTTCCTCATTTGGTTCCATTCTGTGTCTTCCTTCGTCATGTCAGTAGTTTACTCCTTCAGATTTTGACCCTGAGGAAGAGGCCATTTCTTCACTCACCAACTGAGTCTGGAGGTCAATTGTAAATATTCTGCCTCCACTCTCCATTGCAAGGGTATTTTGTTCCCAATTATGGTTTTCCTTGGCTATCACTAGCCACCCTCGATCGAGGATGGCGTCGTAACCCTTCTGCTTGATGGGAATGACAATGAACTCAAGTACAAATAGTTGTGCACCAATTGTAACTGGTTGTTCCATTAGTGTTACAAGGGGCTTGATCCCATGCTGATCAACACCCAACAAATTAAATGTTGGTGGCCAAAAGGTAGGCTTCCCTAATTTTACCCATGTTTCTTATGGTAGGACGTTTACTCCCGATCTACCATCAACTATGGTATCTATTAAGATGGTGCCTAGAATTCCCATCTCTACCACGGCTAGGTGTCTACCATGATTGACAGCCAGCAACATTGGATCCATCGGAGATCCACCCAGAATGGGAATGTCCTTATGCATGGTGTTGGTCTGGTTGGCCCATGTACCTAGTAGTGTTGCTCCCAAATGTGGCATGGTGTGAAGGAGGTCCAAGATTCTCATTGGTACCTCCAGTTGAAGCATCTTCCTTAGAATGTTTTGTTCTACCTCATGTTGGTTGTAGGACCCTATTGCCCCTTGTGTCTCTTGTTGGGCCTTCATTGTCTTTTCTAATTCATCTTGTGCTTCTCGCATCCTCTATTTCTCGGTGCGAGGATCGGGGTACCCAGCTTGCCCCCGAGTGAGGGAAAATATGGTTTCCATATTTTCTTCAATGTCCAGCCGATTAGTCCCAATGCCAAACTTAGGGAAATTTACATCTTCATGGTCACCCGGGCCACACCACCGACACAGCTTCTGAGGGGCTTCATTATTGTTGTTGCAGTCTTTGGAAAAATGACCCCATTGGCTGCACGCTCTACATTGGATCATTGGACGTCCTTTTGCATCATACTATATTATGGTATGAGTGGAATTGTTATTGTTCCCTCGTCCACCTCGCCGGTTGCATCGGTAGTCCCCTGAAGATGCATTGTTGTTTGGTTTTGTGGTTCCCAATGTGGACGACTGCTCTTGAGTGAAGAGCACCTGTTGGTTTCATACCTTCAGATTGTATGGGCATTCCTTTGTGGAATATCCCATGATCTGGTAGATGTCACAGAATGCCTTTCTGGGACAGGCACCCTTTGTGTGGCCACTTTCCTTACATTTAGTACACCATAGTTCACCGTCTTTACTGGTACCCCCTTTCATTGTATTAAATTCCTTTAGCATTCTCTCCATATCTTTTTGGAGTGTTGTGACCTTCTTCTTTGGTCCCTCGTCACTACTACTTCCGTCGTCCGAAGTGTCATCATCTGACGAAGAGGATTTACTTTTCTTCTTTTTCAATGTCTTCTCCTCACTTTCCAGGTCCATAGCCCGGTTATATGCATTGTCAAACAATGTCGTGGGTGTAGGATTTGAGAGATACAAATCCATAGAATCCGAAGAACACCTGCATGCAAGAAACCTGTTGCAATAGAGAAGCAGGAAGAGGGAAAGAGAAAAACTCAGAAGTTGCTCATAAAGTGAGAGCGAAATTATAATCCAAATTAATGAAAAAGGAACAACAAAGTTCAACCTATAAAGGTGAATGAAACCTTAAAACTAGAAAATCTAGGTTGCACATTGATAATTAACATAAATATTAATTATAATGCACCTAAGAGATAGCTTAAGTAAACAAAGTAATAAACAACTTAATTAATTAAATCAATGTGATCTAATTAATAAGTGTAGACATATAATTACTCTAACACCCCCCTTAAGCAAAGCTTAGGAGGTAAGCTAACCTAGCACAACTATGAAAGTAGGAAAAAATGGGTCCCGACAACAAGGCCTGATCAGGTACCCAAGCACAACCAAATCTCTGTAAAGCAGAGAAATAGAGAAAATCACATGGGAAAAACCCTACTCCAAGAAGAGATAGAAAAAAATGCAAAACAGAATGGCTCAAGAGACTCTCTCAAAACCATAAGTACAATCAAACCCCCATGAGAGAGGGATGAGACACCAAAGCCCCCCTAGAATTATGGAACCCCTGTAGGAATGATCAAACCAATGGAAGCCCAATGTGGAAGAAACAAAGGCATGGAACAACAAGGAAACCCCTGAATGAGAGGTGAAACCAAAAGGCCTAACTGGTGCCCAAAGGAGAATGAATGAGACTCCTGGAATGGAATCCCCACTGAAGGTGGGTCAATAGATGAGCTGAATCTGTCAGCTGGGAGGAGATGGATGTCCTCAGATATGCCCTCAACAACTGGATTGGAAGGCTCGATGCAGGGAGTGACCATAACAGGGATTGCTGAAGAAGGATCATACTGAACAAATGCAGGCGCAGCAGGAGGAGGAGGTGGAGAAGCCACAACACTGATCTTAGGAGCATCACAGAAGTGCAAGTGACCCAACTTCTTCTCACTAGGCACTCGTGAAGTAGGAGACATATTCTTTGACAATGGAGATGGTGGACCAAAATGGGAGGAGTACATGTGGGTGGCATGATCAACTATCCCTATAGCAACAATGTGGCTAGTCACACTATCTCTAATGTGTACAGAATATATAGTGAACTCAACTATCTTCTCCGTCCCACTGTGAGTAATCTGATAAATGGAGAGAAGGTTTGATGACAAGAATGGAACACATAGTACATCATGGAATGCACCACCATCAATGTCAATAGAACCCTACCCACACACAGGCATAACAGTGTCATTCCCCATCAAGATGTGTGGGCTAGGAGAGGCCGCAAAAAATGAGAAGGAACTCTAAGAAGATGCCATATGATGTGAAGCACCAGAATCCATCAACCACCTAGAAGAGGGAGCTATAGCAGATGCACATAAGGCATGACCCTTTCCATTGTCTGACTCATCTGCCTAAGAAGATGATGAAGAAGACTAGTGACAAGAGGAAGAAGGAATATCAATCTTTCTTTGATAAAGAAGAGCTGTCAAATCAGCAATTTGTTGGGCATATCCATCTACCTTCTTTTGAAAGAATTGAGACTCATCATGATTGGGCTTATTGCAATAAGCACACTTAGGTTTTTCGGTCTTCGATTTCCCCTTATGTGAAGGAGGTGGCCCAGAGAAATGCTGAAAAGGGGAATCCTTCCAAGACTATGTGGGTGATGATACCTATTTCTGCTCCAGCTTCTGTGAAGATGGGTGAGCAACCAAGGCATGGCTCATAGATTCGGAAGCATCATTCAACTATTGAAGCTTTGACTGCTCTCTAGTCAACCGATCATAGAAGGTCGCAAAGGAAGGCATATTGTGCCTTGGACCCAAAGCATCTATAGTGGAATAGAAAGTGGATGAGAAAAGAAGGAACTGTCTGTGAAGCTTTGATAGTATTAGGAAGATACACTCATCATCTGATTTGGTCTTCCCACATCCCTGTAAAAGTGATCGAAGAGCATTGAACTTCATCAAGAAGTCCTCAATGGTGGAAAAACTATCAGGAGACAAAGTGGTTAACTCTGCATTAAGCTGAAGTGCCCATAACTCATTCACTATGCCAAACAGATCTGCAAAATTTCCCCAAATAGCCCAAGGAGTGGTCAAACCATCCAGGTGAAACAGGAGACTGTCGGAGATGTTCAGTGAAATCAAGCCCATGGCTTCATCCATTTTGTTTCTATATTGAAGAACCTCAAAAGGGTGCTGCGGGACAGGTTGGTGCTCATCCAGACATGACCATAAGCCACGTGACATAAGCAGCCTGGTCATGTGTGCTTTCCAGGTGTGATAATTGTGTGGTGTTAGTTAGGCCACAGAGGGGTCTTACATTGAGAGAAGAAGAAGACGGAAGTAGAAGGGTCTTTTCTGAAGTAAATTAAAGAAATTAAAGAGCACCCCCCACATTATATAATTCTATTCCCCGTACAACAAAGAAACAATTATAGAAAGCACAAAAAACTAGAAGAAAGCATGGACGCTAGATGCAGAGATGAAGGAAACTGAAGCCTTTACTTCAATTCCAAAAATGAGTGCTCAAACAACCAAATCAAAAAACGAGACTAGCATCATCGCGTCCGGCTCGGAAACACCTTTCCGGCAATATTTCATTTTTTGAAAATGGACACTATATGCAAAAGATATGCCCAAAAAACCAACTGCACCTCCGAAAAAGAGCTCTCTGGAAAAACACAGAGACGATAAATAATATGACGGTCAAACGACCGTCACAGTGCCCAGGAAAAAAATTTGACAGTTGTTGGCACGTCACGGGCTTGTCGCCGAAAAAAGTTTTTCGGTCGCCAGAAAATTTGATTAACCGCTAGAAAATTCTGGCCAGAAAGTGACGTCCCCTGTGGCTTCCGAGCGGTGGCGGCCGGGCTGATGCGCGGCGGCACCCGGGTGGTGTTGCGCCGTCGGCTGCTGCTGGGGGGCTGGTGGGCGGTTTGGGCCAGGGTGACACCGAGGTGGCGCAACGGCGTCGCTTCAGGGTTGCGTCCAAAAGGTGCCCTAAAAAGCCCATTTTTTAATTTTTTTAATTTTTTTCTCGGGAAGCGTGTCGTACAGCCTGAGGGGCAAAAAAATGTTCCCAGAAGCTACGGTGGCCAAATATGGCCAACTTTATATGAAAATTTGATCTCCCAGGCCCTTTGAGTGCAATGATGGCATCTGTTTTTGCTCAAAATGCTCCAGACAAAAGTACCTCCTCCAGATTGAAAAAAAAAAAACCCAGAGAAGCTGTGGTTTTCATCTTCAAATCACGGCTTCAAGACCTCCAGACCAGGCAGCAGCAGGGAAGCTCTGATACCATGTAGGATTTGAGAGATACAAATCCATAGAACCTGAAGAACACCTACATGCAAGAAACCTGTTGCAATAGAGAAGCAGGAAGAGGGAAAGAGAAAAACTCAGAAGTTGTTTAGAAAGTGAGAGCGAAATTATAATTTGAATTAATGAAAAAGGAACTACAAAGTTCAACCTATAAAGGTGAATGAAACCCTAAAAATAGAAAAGCTAGGTTGCACATTGATAATTAATATAAATATTAATTATAATGCACCTAAGAGATAGCTTAAGTAAACAGAGTAATAAATAACTTAATCTAATTAATAACTGTAGACATATAATTACTCTAACAGGGGGTACTATCTTCATTTTTATCTGTAGTTTGGAATTCAAGCCCTCAACAAACCATCTCTTTTTAGGCCATCTGCTAGCTGGCTCTCTATTGTCACGACTAACTCCTTCAGTCGGCAACCGTAGGCTCGTATTGTTTCCTTCTTACCTTGCTTTGTGCCATAGATTTTAGAGACTATTTCGTTATCGTCCCTCAAAAGCCGGAACTCCTTGAATTCCTTCTTAAGTTGGTCCCATGTTGCCACCTTCATTTTGTCGATGTCGGAGTACCAATCAATGGAAACACCTCTCAATGTGACGGGAAACTGCTTCACCCACTCATCCTAGTCAGCCGTTGGCTGACCAGATGGTTTCACAGGTACGATAATGTCATACTGGATCATCCTTACTATCGCCATGAAATTTAGGTAATTTCTCCTTGTGCGTCATCATAGGTGGATTGGCTGGTTGCTGTGTCCACAATGGATTTTGTGCCCTGGCACTGCTTGTGCCAGCACTCCTACCTGCACCCGCTTGATTAGTGTTTGTGGTATTGACCAGTGGCACTTTCCCTTGTGCCTGTGTAAGTGTAATTGATGGTACCGTACTATGTGGAGTTGTTGGCTCAAACAGAGGGTTCACCTGTGCGTCAATAGCACCTTCGGTCGTATTGTCTCCTCCTTGAGTTTGGTTCCCTGCACTAGGTGTACGGGTCAAACTCTCAAACTGATCTCTTTCTTCCTGAAGTAAGGCTTTTCTTCGACATGTTTCTTCAAGCAGTTCCTCCCTACTTCGCTCTCTCTGATGCTTGGGCAAAGTGAACGACTCCTCGTCAGCTTGTGCATCTTTCGTACCACTTCCAAGGTCCCCTAATTCGGGCAACCCTCCGACAAGTTGGTCTTGGGCAAGTTGCCTCAGCCTCCATTGGCATTCGATTAGTTGTGTGAAGATTAAAGCTTTCTGTGCGGCCTCACATTCATTCTTCGATACCTTTTTATTCTTATCCTTATTTAAAAGATTGGGCATCAAAAACTACAAACAAAACATTGCTTTTAAAGAACACTTATTTTATTGATTCATGTCATTTTACAACATTGTCAATTGAGTGACTTCGCATTATAATTGTTTATTTTTGTGTTTTTTTTTTCCCTTTGGCTGGTGCTCACATCTCAGAGTCCCCTCCGGTTGTCATCGCCTTCCTCCTGGTGACGAAGGTGTTCATGTGCCTCGTACGCACGGAGGATTTCCTGACGACGTTCCTCTCGGGCAATCTCCTCCAAGCGAGTGCGTTGTGCAAGCGATAATTGTGCCAATAGGCGTGGAAGGTGATTTAGCAATCGGTTGGCTGCAGGATTAGCCTCAATCGCGAACCACACTACACTTGTTGGAACTTCCCCTTCGTAGGCCTCCCGGCAGACGTAGGTTTCTATTGCCACCTGAAACAGGATTCTAAATTCTCTTGTCTGATTATCTTCCCCTTTGTACAGTTTTGTACGCACATCGTCTGCTTTTGGATTAATTTCATCAATAGATAGACCCATTGTGTCCATACTCCATCCAATTCTGGTTTCCCGAGCCTGTCTAGGCAGTGGCGCCAAATATTTGCCTCTCAGGGTAAACTTAGTTACTTGCAGAACTGAATACACAGAACATGACAGTAATAAAACAAAGGATAATTCTATTATTCATTCATTCAAGTGATTACAATATGATATCTTCCGTGCATAACATGATTTCTTACCCGAAGGTAGTACAAGGATATAAAGGACCGAAGGGACGCGATAGTTGGTAACCATTCGCCAACTTCCCTAACCTCCGGTCACTAACTAGTTCCCAACCAACAACATTAATTACATAATACCCGACAACAACATCTTCAATGCATTTGAGGATTGATTTTAAGTCAAGTATTCAAGCATTCATGTTCAACAATCATGATCAAGTTTATATATCTAATATATATTTAATGCATTTCTCTATCTTTCTATCTACATGTCTATATGTTTATATATCTATTTCTCTATCTATGTGTTTGTTTATTTGTCCAGTTTTCTATTTATCAATATATTCATCTGTTTGTCTGTCAATTTGTCTGTCTAGCAATATGTATATTTGTTTGCATGTCTATTTATCTATTTGTTTATTTGTACATGTGTGTGTGTGTGTGTGTGTGTGAGTGTATATATATGTATGTATATATGTGTGTGTATGCATGCGCGCGCGCGCGCGCGTGTGTGTGTGTGACATACACACACATACATAGACATTCAATGAATATGAAAAGAAATTGATGGATCATTTATGGCCTTGTTTGGAAGAATTGGTGGATATGAAAGTTGTAGCAATATTTGGTCTTACTAAATTGGGTTTCTTGAAGCCATCAAAAGTCTATGGAAATTCAATCCCATGGTCTTATGTCATGAATATAACTGATTCTAAGTTGTGATTGATGACAATGATGACCATGAAAATAGAGCTTGAAAAATGTTGGTGGAGTTTTGGTTGGAGATTCCTTAGGGAATATAGATAATATAAAATGCAGTTGGAGGAGGAGTTCAACAAGGGTAAGAAGAGTGAAGTGAATGAAGAAAAAATGCATTGAAGCGAAAGAAGTTCAAGAAAAGAATGGTGGTGTGGCCTCTTTGAAAGGAACTCTTGAGCATATTTGTAGGTGCCTTTGAGAATTTGAGTGAAAAGAAAGACATACAACAGGGTAAGGGAAATCTTTTGAAGAAGGTTGAGCATCTATTGAAGATGGAAACCAATAGAGAAGATGAAGTGAACCAAGCAAAAATGCATGAAATGAAACAAAGGGATAGAAAAATATGCTCTTTGAGATGGAGAATGAGAGTGCCAAATAGTATGATAAGGGGAAAAATGTATACGTGAAATAGTACAAGGATGACTTAGAGTAGACAATAGCAAAGAACGATAATGCTCGCAATGTTATGCTCTCAATATTACACTACTTTGTGACTCTCTTGTCATCTTCCTACAAGAGATAGAACTAAGAGCCACAATTTGCAATGAACTTGAATCCTAAAATTTCATAATTTCACATAAAAGATTTGATCTCACCACCAAACTATTTGTACTTACTACTTCATCAAATGTTGTGTTCACCTTCTATTTCCTGAAAACATTCAAAATATCTTCAGCTTAATTCCTTTGAAAAACTCAAAATTGAATCCACATAAACCCAACAGCATTGTTGTGCCACCCTAACATTGTTTTATTCCAAATACCAAGTGTTCAAAGAAATATGGAAAACTGTTCGAAGAAGCATTTTGATCTTTTTCCACACTTCTTGTCCATGCAAATTGCAAAGGAAAATATATAAAACACAAAAAAGTGGGTACTCCTATACTTAACAGTCAAGCTAATGAATACAGAACCTATCATATAAACTAGGCAGCTATTAACATATGTTCTATATGAGTCAAGCACCCATTTTCCTAATTAGAGCAAAGATTGAAACAGATTTTTACTTTAAAGTTCTAATTTTTATTTTGAACTGTACAATAAAACTTTTCAAAAGATACTCTGTCCTTGACTCACTCATAGAGATTTCAGCCTAATCGCTAAACGAAACCTTGGATTCGATGTAAACCAAGCAAAGACAACACTTAAATTTGCCAATCGGCATAAACTTAAAAAAAAAAGGTTCTCATAGATTGTCTTATTTATTTAACACTTAGAGTGAATAGAATTGAAGTCCAAAATGTGAGTCAGTATTCAGTATTAAGAAAGGCGGGAGGCTTTAGGGATTACCACCACCTAAATTTGCAAAATCCGTTGATCCTGACACAATGGACATTAATCTTTGCTTTGGACGTTCATATCGAGAGGACAGGACAAAACATCAAACTCCGTTGTAAATAATATGAAAAGAAGTTTGGATTGACCTTTTATTGTGCGAATATTGAGTCTTTTTATTATTGTCTATCTTGTGGCATTTGTCCATTACTCGCGAATTTGTATGGCATGCTTCGGCTTCTAGTCTCTCTGCAGGCCTTAATGAAAAACAAATATTGCAATGGATTAATCAAGCACATAATCTTGTGGTTTATGGCGGAGTTTGAAATAATTTGAACCAGACACCCAGCTTTAAAATGTGTTTGTAGGTTCCTTTCAATTTCATTGAGTTTATGAAGAGCGAGGAAGAAATGATAAGAAGTTATTGAATTGATTTTGGTAGTTCTTATCAGAGGACGAGATTGGTGTCGTGCATATGAAATCATAGGCTTCAGCTTCAAGAAGAAATGGAGTTTGAGAAGTACTGTTATATTCTTACAGCAGTTTGTATGTGCTATGGATCTGTAATTGTCGGGAGAACAACTGCCACAAATACAGGTATTTGTTTATTACTTGTTGCCCTGAGTAATTGAATGTTTTATCTTTTTTGGCCAAAATTCGTTAGATGGAAACTATCAATTACTAGCGCCAAGACTGGGGATTCTTTGCCTTAGTTTTGTTCATAAATATTTAATAATCTGAAAATGTTTGATTAAAAGAATTCAAGATTGAAATTCATCAAACTATCAATTATTAGTACCCAAAATTGAGGATTCTTTGTTAGAGTGTTGTTCTCCGAAAAGGAACTACCAATTATGATATTGCTATCAGGATTCAACTGTGTAGTTTTCGAGTCAAATTTACTCACCCATGTTTATAAATAGTAGTTCACAAGGAGATTGAAAGGTCCAATTAGCAATCATTGTATCTAGGTGATGCTCACAGAGGTGAGGCATTGGGCCTTTCCAGGAGGTCACTCATCCAAGTACTACTCCAACCCAAACACACTCAACTATAGAATTCCCTCCAAAGTTAAAACTTAGCTTGCTACCCCATTTGCAAAACCTTCAGAACTACCCATGCTTAATTCATAAAATAGGTTGGTGCAAACCAACCCAATTAAAGATAATGATTATAACATCCGAATATCCCAAGGAGACAACTCTTGGGAATTAAAAATTGGAACAGATGGAGGTTCAATCCATATTGCAGCAAATCCTAAACCCAAGAGGAAGTCTGTGGCTCAGAGCCAAAGCACCCAAGAGTGCCTATATGGCTAGTATCTTTTTATTTTTTTTAAACTGGGAGAAATGAATTCTGTATTGACCTCCAAAAGTGTGCAAATGAGCCCATTTCAGGTAGCCTGCTGTAATTGCCATTTTAATGATTGTCTCACCTGCCCGTAGGTTCAAGTAATTTAGACGTTTTAGGAGAATATTCGTGGTGGCTGTCTTTTATTGAATTTGTAATTGCTGTAGTGGTGTAGGAGGGTATTGGCTAAATAGCAAACTAAAACGTAAAACATAATAAGGAAGTTGAAAAAAAGTTGAAAAAAAAACTAAGTGTTCCCTTTGGTAAGAAATACGTTTTAGTTTGCTGCATAGACGTTTCCGTGTAGGAGGGGTTTGCCCATTTTTGACATGGGTTTTTAATTTATCAATGGAGTACAGTAGTGGGAAAAAAAGGAGAGAGTTCGTGACAGCGTTTTTTTTTAAAGAGTTTTTGGATGATTGGAGAGATCAGGAAATAATCCTGGTCTGATATAAAATGAGATAAGGTTAGACAGTCTTATAAGATCTCGTTAGTCTTTTTCTGATACGCAGTATGATCTATGTTCTGTGTAAGTATTATCTTCAATTATAACTTTACATTATAGTGTTCATATTTTAACTTGAAGGATATCTTAATATGATTTATAGATGTTTTTATGCATTCTTTCTTTTTCAGTCTGCTGTGTGTTTGATACAGTTCTTGAAGAAAAATATTGAGTAGCAAGAACAAAGTATTGTTTTTAGAGATTAACTTGTAGATAGAGGAATCTGCATTTTTCTTTGGTACCAAAGAATCATTAGATGTTAGGAGTAAAGAATTCATGAAAAGAGTTCCAAATAGTTCAGAGAAGATTTTTGGCTATTTTTATGGATGCAAAACTAGAGTTATTTTGTGATGTGAAAAAGAGGATAGTCAAGTTGGAAGGAGAAATAATCCAAAGGAAGAAGCAAAATAAAAAAAAAAGACTAGCAAAAGAAGCTATAAAAATTAGAGTTTGAATAGGCAGAATTATGGTAGATGTTAGAGCCAGATGAAGCATGCAATAATGGGAAGGCAGAAAAAGGAAAGAATGGAAGGAATATCATAGGCATTTAAGCTTTGTGCATAAGTGAAAATGAATGTTAAGAATGAATGTTCACCTTGTGAGCAAGAGTTGTTTTAAAAAGGAAAACTGTAAAGTCTAAGATTAGCTGAGGGAGAGTTAGTAGAATAGGGTAAAAATAAATCCTGTCTGGACTTGGCAGAATTATTAGTGGTTGGGAGGCCTTTAAATGTGATTCACAAGGAGTTTAAGAGAGAAGATACATGAAGGGGATGGGGATGAAGAGGATGAATTAGGTGAAATTTTTGAGTTATGTTACTCCAAAGAAGAGGAAAATATTTATGACTACAATGGGAGATGAGAAGAACTTGAAGACTACAATGAAGAATTATGGAACCTATCAATGGAGGTGGCCCAAAATGTTAAAGCTATGTAGTGGTCCACATTGGAGAAGAAGCTATAACAAATTTGCAAATCTTTTGGGGACCATTTGTGATAAATTCATATTGATTTTAGAGAACACCTCAAAGGAGCAGCTGGGAGGATGACTTGAAAATCCCAGTAATTGATGAAAAAGGAGAAGAAGATCATATTTTTCTTAGAGAAGAAATGAGAATGATTAAAGGAAGAAATAGAGGTATATACATTTGTTTTGCATCGAAAATATGAAAGAGTTGTCTTGATAGAAACCAAAGCTTTATAGACATCAAGTAGAGCTAGGAAGCAAAAACCTCCTCATAAAAGAGGAAAAAAGCTGAAGAAAATAATGGTAAAAATAATGACTCAATAAAAGTTTTCCTTTCAAAAAGTTGGACAAGCTATGTGAAGATCCATAATGGCTTTAAGTGGATGAGGACCACTAGAAGTTAGCAAAAGAGGAGGAGAACAAACTTACAAAGGACATTTTTTTTTCATCCCCCATGTAGGCCACTTTCACACTAGACATTGTTAGGGCAAGAGAATAGAAATGAAAATAAATATAAGTATAAAAAACAAAGAAAAAAAAGGTCAAAGCACTTACCAACAATAATTTTGGGAAATAGAATAATTCAAATGCAGAAAATGCCATAAAAGGAGACAAAGTAAAGGCGAGGGCATGGGTGCTTGGAGGAAATAAAAGGTTTATTTGCTATACCATGATTGAGGAATGGTATACCCCATCTCCTCATTCATCACATCTTTAGGACAATACTAAGGAATGACATGTAGGAACAAGGGATTTGAGACAATTTCGCGATTTTGAAAAAAGGGTATATTTTTCTTGGCATGGTGGAAGTGTATGCAATAAAGGAGGAACAAGAATGATAAGGAGGCAAGAGGAAGGGTGAAGGAATGCAAAATTAGAAGAGTTAGATGGGAGAAAAGGTGTTAAATATACTGAATGCTGAGAGGGGAGGGGAGTGAATTAGCATAAACCAAATCAACTTAAATACTCAATCCTCAAATTAAAATACTTCACAACTTAACCAACAAACAAAGATTTAAAACATCAACACAAGAACACCTAGATTCTTATACATGGAAAACCTTAACTGGGAAAACCCACAGTGAGCACTTGCTCACAAAGATAGATCACTGATACATGTATATTAATTACAAAGTAGATAGGAGCTCACTACTCCGGAAAGGGTAACTGCTTTTACATAATAAATATAGAAAGGAGCTCACTACTCCAGACTTACATATAGAGGCTCACTGCCAAAGTAGTAAGATACAGAAAAGGATTTATGTATTTGAGACCCACTGTCAAAGATACGTACAACTCTCCAAAGTAGATAATGAAAAATCCTCCTGATAATGCAGCTATCCTGTACAACTTTGTCAACATTGCATCACTAGATCACAGTCTTCGCTTCTCTGCCACAACTATCAGAATCTGCTCTATTAAGAACTCTACTAGTAGATCTTCTTTTTGTTCATTCTTCGCTTTCTCTTTTTTTTCACTAATCTTTTCTTAACCCCAAATAGTACTTATAGACTATAGATCATTGGGGAAAACAACAAGGTCAGCCTGCACAAAAACTAGTTGCAAGTCGGCCTTGACAAAAACTAATTACAACTAGGTCATGGCATAAATAATATTACAATGAAGTCGGTCATGCCGAGACTACCTGGAATAAAACAAAGGTTATACATTAAATACATTTATCTGGATAAGATACAAACATTAAATATAGAGCCTGAACCAAAATCTGGACCCACAATCCACTCCAGGAGGAAGAGGGATCAAAGACACATTTCACATATCGCAAAACCAGATCCACAATCACCGGAACAAACTCGATGGTTAACCCAAACGTGTAGCACCCCTCAGCCTAAAGAATCATATCATCAACCAACTATATATGAATCACCGCACGTTATGGTATGACCCACATGCCACATCACACACGCTATATTTGAATCCACGTCACCATCTAACAGTTAGAAGACATTAAAATATGCTTTCAGACCAGAACACAGACTGATCATGATAGTATTACAGAATAACACTGCTTCTGAAACACAAAGAGTTGTTCTTGGTACATCAAGGAATGTCACAACCAAGACAAATACCAGTTAACACTACAGAGCATGTCAATACATCTTCCAACTTAATAACCGGAAAGAAACCTTCCAGAAACCACATACACATAACTGTCATCAGCAACTAGACAAGCATATGTTAGAACAATTTACTTACGGATCGAGAATATAACATTAAAGAATAGATAATACAAATTCCATCTTCAACTGACTTTCTCTGTCACTAAACAATTGTTATCCGGACCATACAAACCTACAGATATAAGCATATGATCTTTGTCTGCAACTATATACTAAAAACTGCAACCTGTACACCCTGTTACCATTCTATCAATGCCCAGACCAAACTAACTTCCAGACACAGAAGAATAAAGTTGAAGGACTGATAAACCATAGTCTCAGAACACATACATGTCTATCATAGTTCAACACCATCATACCTACACTCTTCTATTACTTTATAATACATATCTGTACAACAATTATCTAGACACATAATATCATAATGTTTGACATCAACGACAAAAATAACAAGGCATATATTTCTAACAAAAGGAAGAGGTAGGAGATGGGAAGGCATGAGAACTTTTGTAGTAAACCCATATTTAAGAGGAGCTCTAAGAGTTTGATGTCATCCATGCTAAATGATTGGTATTATAGTTTAAGGTGTGTTGTCTAGATGCAAAAATGGGAAACGTAGATAAGGCACGTGAGTTGTTTGACACAATGCGTCAAAGAAATGTGACCTCATGGAATGCCATGGTGGCATAATATTTTCATTAGGGTTTGTTAAAAAGGCCTTAGAAATTTTTAATTACGGGAGAGGGACTTATAGTGGAGTGGGGTACCAATATATGGGATAATAGTGGGACAAAATGAGTCCTATAGTGGTGCATTTAAAGTGTCATGTCAATACTTATTCCCAAAAAGATTCCTTTTAATTTACAAAAACAACCAATTATGTGATGCCACATCCGTGCACCACTAAACAACAACGACTATCCAACCACATGATGCACCATGGCATAAATGGTCATTTCCCACTTTAACTAAACTAAAATATTGCTGATCAACTTCACTCGGACTCAGACTCAGACTCTAGTTTACCATCCATTGACTATATCATCGCTCAAATGCATCAAACTGCAACAAACTCCAGTTTAAATATCAATAAGCTGATCCATGTTGATGGGTGTTTTGTGACCACACCAACACAAAATAAAATACAAAGGTATCTTATCCTCTCTTGAGCAAAATCCCATGTATGCTAAGATTGGAAAAGATCATACAGGCAATTCCAAGGTTCTTTTATGCCAGGTCTTAACGTGTGGATAAGCTCAATGGTCGTTATGATATGTTGGTAACACAAAGGGACTTATGTAATTTGTTCTCAAGATGACTTTGACAATATTGGTTTTGGGAGCCATTAGAATGATATGGCAATGAAAAGTACTTTTGAGATGTTTCCAACGAAATATGTTGAAAGTAAAAGGATAAGGGTTGAGAAGTTCTCTTCTAATCCTAAGAACTTGAAGGATAGTGACTACTAAAGTGAAATCTACCATATTTTTCTTCACCAAATTCAACAACTACACAAAGAGGGTGCAACCTTCAAGGGTTGTGCTAAGAATTTTTACATCACAAATGAACTCCATCATATGAACAGTGCACATTCAATGATTGAAGCTAAGCATCCACATAAAAGGCTCGGACCAACCTTACAATGCACATAGAAATCATCTAATAGAAAAAGGTATGAGAAAATGATTTTACCATAACAATACTATCTACCTCATTCATCTAACAACTTGAAAGCATATCTAATCTAAGTGAGGAACAAGAAACCATGCAAACTCCCAAAACACTTCAAGTAATCACCAAACTTCAATGAAAACTCTATTCTTTTGGTAGCTTATAGCAATAATATCTGAAGTACACCCATTACAAATGAGTAGCAAGCTCCTTATATAGGCTCCAAGATTTCAATGGGCGGCCAAGATCAAATTACAATAAATGGCTGAGATTTCACCACATAAGCCCTAATTAGGGTTTGGTCATGGAAAGAGAATCTATCATAAATAAGTGGGTCCACATGGACCAATAAGAAGAGGTTCACCCACTTAGTGGGAGAGTGGTCAAAGTGACCATTAATGAATTGAGATTCCCACTATGCATTTGATGCCCATTCGCCTAGAATAGCTCAAGTTTGGTTCCTTTCCTTAAATGTTGAGAATTTAGACATGACTATTTCCATCTCATCCACGCAAACACTTGGCGCGGTCTCTTGCTTGAACTCCATAATGGCTATATCCCTTTCACACTTGTTGAAGTTCTCCCAATCCGATGCCGACTCCGGAATCCTATAAATGAGTTTTGAGAATATGAAAATACTTTCCACCTCTTTTGCTAAGAAGGAATTTGTGTCAAAGAATTCTTCTACTTTGCTCTTTAATCTTTCTGCTACAATTTCCTCATCAATTAACCTCTTTCCAATCATTTCTTCAACTGACATTGAGGACTCCTTGAATATTTATGATCTTCTTCCTTTGTCGGGTTGATTCCTCGAACAACTCCTTCGTTGTGGTTACTGCACCATACCATCGAGAAAATTCATTGGCTTCTTCTTCTCTTATTACTCCACCATCTATTATCACTTGTCTGGGAATCCCCATCAAAGCCTCCAGTTGTGGGATGGTCTTGTTCTGGTAAATATGGGTGTCTTCCCATGCTTCATCCATGTACTGTATCTTGGAAAGGATAGATAAAGTCCTTCCATACATTTGAGTCAGGTACTCAACAAACTTATATGCAATATCGTAAACATTCTTTACCCACTTTTCAGTGCCTTGGGTGACTCTCCTCATTCTTTTAATGTCATCCACTGATTCTATCAGAAGAACTGTAGGGGGAAAAATGCCCAATCTCGCTACGAATACATACACAAAGCTTTGTTCTCAAATTTGAATTTCCTATTCTTCTCTTCCATCTTCTTCATCTTTTGTTTGAGTAACTAGGTGGTATCATCAAATTCCTCTATCACTTGTACCTTAGTAGCATGCTCCATGTCAATTGTCGTCACATCATACTCTTATGGGATATTCTTATCTTTTGCGTTATCAACTTTTGACACTATTGCATGCATAGTTCTTGATCCTAATTCATCCCTAGTGACCCTTGAGAACTTCTTTGCCTTGCCCTTCTCTACTAGTTTGTTGACTCTATTAAAAAATTCCTGCAAACATAGTTCAGGATCAATCTCTTCTTCAGGATCTTTCTGCATCCTCTCCTTCAACCATTAAGGAGTAGCTGAATGATGTTCATGCACTTGTATCTACTCTTGCTTCAACATTGTTTCTATGTGACACTCTTCCTCTGGGATGGGAATCTTTGGCTCTACTAACCCTTTAGCTAAAATTGCCTTGAGAGATTCCTGAAACAGAAGATCAGTTTCTACAGGAGGTCTTTGTTCCTCATTCCTCAGCTGGCTGACTTTCTAGAAGCATTGATTCTCTGACTATCATGCACTGGAAAATTGATTTGGTCTTGTGACCATCTTTTTTTTTCTGGTTCCAATCCTTTCTCCTGTAACAATATCAATTCCTGCACATTGGAGGATCTAGCTGGTGATAATGGTGCTAATCTAGCCTTTGTCTCTATAGTGGAGGCCTTTCACTTGGCTCATTTGATCTTTTCTTTAGCCTCTCCTCTTGTATGATGGTTTTCCCTTTTCCATGCTATTCCTTCTCTAGTAGAACTTCTCCTTGTTTTGTTCCAACTTCTGATGGTTGCCTAGCTTTACTATCCCGTGGCTCTAGATCTCCTATCTGGTCGTAAGTCAAGAGAACATTTTTCGTCTACAATTTGCTGACTTGATTTTCAATCCACCACCTTTTGAATTTCGTGATTGGCTTGGATAGCATGTCAAGATCCATTTTCTTTGGGCCCCTTCCAATTGTACGATAGGATGATCTTATTCTTCTCTTTCTCAAAGCAAGCTGAATCATATTTGAATCTTCCTCCACTTGATCTAGCACTGGTTGAATCTTGCATATCCTAATCATACGAAGTGGTAACCTAGAAATCATCCTTTTTCTAACCTCATATTCATCCTCGACATTAGTCCTCCAAGTGCATCCTATGCCTGTATTTCTTTCTAGCCACCATCCTTATTTTTCTATAAGGATCAAAATGTGCCCTTTCTGTATGAATTCCTAAACGATAGAATTGCAACTCCTTTTCTGACCTTTTAGCTATTGGCAGACATGGACATACTTTATCTGAAGTTCCCATAATAATCAGGAATTCAATTCCACCTTTCCTTTTCTTCTTCTGGATTTTGTCATATGCTGTCAACTACCTCGTGACTTCCAACAATGCCATTTTATCTGTCGGATATCTTGGAAGTCTATAAGGGTGGGAAGAAAATCCCTAAATCATGGTATATGAGAACATTAGGAACTGGATGAACAAAGAGCCGTAATTTTCTACCAACTTCATGGCTTCCTGTGACAATCTTGTGTGAAGCCTCCTTGAAGAGATATGACTATATGCATGGCGAAGGCATCATTGGCTCTCAAGTAGTCAGGCACATTATACAAGTGCAACTAAGGATAACATTCGTGCACCTTCAGCTGATTTGGAGCACATCCTATGGGTCTTCTACACCCCAGTTCTTCATATCTGGTTATTCTCGCCAGCATGTATACAACAGAAGAACTCATATAGAAAGTCCTGGACTGCTCCAAATTCGTGAATCACTTGTCTAGGTTGTCATTAATAATTCTCAACTAGTCCATAGCCTCGACTCCATCTGTCACTTCCTCATTAAAATACCATATCCATGGCTCAAAAACATAAGACTGTGGGCACCCCATTATTCTTCTTAGCATCATCACCTGGTCCCTATATTCCCACTTCAGATCCAACCAAACAATTTGTTTGGGAAATTTTGAATGATGAGCCTTAGCCTTTAGCAACCACTTCTGATTTATAACTTCATCAAAATTGTCATCTCCAACATATAAACTCTCAATGCCCTCTCTTTTGATTTGTGCACCATTGAATGATACGTTGGGATTCCAAAGGCCTCAACAATTTTTAGTGGAGTGAGATTTTTCAGCAACTTGCCATCTGGAGCCTGGATCACCCTCTTCTCTAATTTGTAATGCCTTGCACATTCCAGGATCAGGTCCAGACACTAGATGGTAAGAAGGAATCTAGATGCCACCACAATTCCGCTTCTGACTATCTTCTTCGCTAGGAATGTTGGCGAATAGTCTTTGTGACCAAACATTCTTCTGTTGAACTCATTCATGTTGAGGCATCCCAAATTTGTGTCGACAACTTCTTTCAATTTAGATACGATCTTGGATTCTAGAAGAAATCCCTTCAACTTGTTCTTGATCAAGCCTTCCTCAACAATCCTGATCCTCTGGAATCTGCCATCTTCTTCCTGCAAAACAAGAATAAACAACATAAGCATGACATCCAGGAATTAATTCAAAACGCATTTCTACAATTCATTCCAGACTTAGAATAAATTCTAACTTGAAGAAAAAACCTCTGGAAATTTAAAATCTACTACAAACTATTTCTTCTTCCTTCTCAGAACTCATTCACTCTTCTCTTGATTCTTCAACTTTGTTGTGTGAGAATGAAAATGATAACTCTTCTTATATAGAAATTGTGACCACCAACTTGCTAAGTTGACAACGATATAAAGTTTAGCAATTGTATTAAATTTCTCTCCATGTTGCTATTCCGGGAGAGATTCTCTTTAATCTTCTTACAAGTTGTAAAACTCTCTTATGTTAATTGCCAAGTGTCATGCCACATCTATTATCTTTAAAAAGATACTATTTTGGCATTTAGATTCATCATTGCACCTCATGAGCGCACATTAGAGAAAGGGGTGGATTTTAACACTAGTGCAATTTTAAATATTTCAATGTTTTGCAATTTAAATCTTAGGTGCCAATTCAACATATAAGAGGATTCCAACATTTAACCAAATTCCAACGCTCCAGTGTTTCTTGCAATCTTGACTCTGCATTTCAACTCTTAGCCAACTTTTATCTATTCTTTGCAACTCCTCCCTTCTGCACACATTAGATGGATAGGAGGATTCTAAATTTGAAACAAATTCCTTGCCCATCTAGGATTAGCGCTCTTGAGCACATATAAGATAGGGAGGTGGATTTTTAAAGTTTGGAGAAATTCCTTGCCTTTGGAGAATCCATACCCTTGGGCGCCAATTAGACATAGTGAAGAATTTTTGGTCATTTTGGAAAATCCTTGATCATGTTGTTAAATCAAGATCGTACTATAGAGTATATATGAGTGTTGTACTGACATAGAGAGAATCTAATATGCTGTTTTATTCACAATCTATACTTCTGAATATTTACTGAATTATAAATGCAAATGTATGTTCTTCGTATGTGCTGTGGTAGTAATATGAACTCGGGATGGATATGTTTCCACAACATATACGAAGATATATAAATATAAAACATAACAGTCATGTCTATGTAGAGACATGACTGTATCATAGACATGACGTATCATAAAGTACCGATAATCCACAAGGTTAAGAGTTGTTACGTAACATTGATGTGTTACGCATAACTATCTTATGATAGTTATCGTAACACATATTAATATGTGTTACAATAACTATCATACGATAGTTATCGTAACTTATGCATAACATATATAAGACATCGACTATGGTCGATATAACAGCCTTGTCAACCGATTCACTTTATATTAAATATACAATATGTAATCAAGTATATCGAGTACGATTAATATGATAGCAATAATAATATATATATATATAATATAAGTATATCGAATCTAATCAATATGATAGTAATGATATATATATATATATATATATATACTTCAATCATATCAAAGCTATTATTTAACACTCCCTCTTAGCAAGAGAGGATTGATCAGAACCAATATCTCAAGATGTAAGTGTTATGTGATCCCCGACTCAATTCGGAACTGGATATAACACTTAATCTTCTTTATATCAGGGTAATTGGCAAGATCCGAAACATAAGCTTAAGGTACTTAACATGATAGAAAATTATCGCAATCCCCAACTCAATTCAGAACTGGATTTGTGATAAGTAATGGTGTCAAGATATCTGGCGCAATCCGGATCAAAACTTGAGGCACATGTTATCATATTCCCTGACTAAATTCAGAACTAGATTAAATGATAACTTAAAACATGACTTCATATCAAGATATCCTACACAGCTCGGGACATTAATATAATGTACTCATCCTGATAGAAGAGTTATCGCAATCCCCGACCAATTCGGAACTAGATTTAGTGATAACAATCAAGATATCCGGAACATTCCGGGACAGCAACTTAATGTAGTCTAATCTTGATTCACATGTTGTTATAATCCCTGACCAATTCAAAACTGGATTTAACAACTCCAAAAATTCAGTGTCCGGACTAGTGACTACAATACATAGTCATACCTGACACTAGGTTAAGCTATTGTCTAAGTCATCACCTAGCAATAGTAACCCAACACATATGAAAGATCGTCACCTTTCATAATATAACACAAAATGAATGGGCCCTTAAAGTGACACATATGACATCCACTTTGACTCTTCTCAGAGGGTGGATCCATCATGGCTCATCGCAGAGAGTGGAAACCAAGACTTTCTCCTTAGAATTGTCTATCAAAGACAAGAATCATTTAAGATACAAAATGATGGATCAATGAAGCTGAAACCTTCTTTTCAGCTAAGGCTTTACTCCTCAACATACCAAGGTTATCTGAAAGTACACAATCTTCTTTCTAGCAAGGGGTTTAGTAAGAATATCGGCCGTTTGTTCTCTACTGAATTGCATTTGTTTGCACTGTCTCATAGTCTTGGTGAATTCTGAGCTTACAAAGTATACACCATCTTGACATGGTACACTCCCTTTGAATTTGTATGACCAAGATCCTGGGGTGCCAACTTAAATTGATCTCTAGCTTCTCCCTCTGACATATAGCCTTCTCACATGGTAATAATCATAATTCTCTGCTACAATTTCTTGATTACAAGAGAACCAACAAAACATGGTATACTCCCTCTGTATCAAGATCCTCAAATGTCCATTGATGTAGATCCTTTAGCTTCTCCCTCTGTCACGAAGGCATACCCTGTTTATATACTCAACTTAGTGTCACTGCAAGATGTCACTTCATACCTTCCTTCCTGAGAGAACCAATACAAATAGTCATAAAGTTACATCGGCTAGCATAAGATGCATTTTGATCTTTTCCAAGGCCACAACATTAACACTCCCTCTTGGACTTGAGGGAAGATAATAAGGACCTCTAGTATGATGTTTATCTCAATGAGATGTAGTCTCATGATGTATGGAATGCCTTAATCAGGGATTCTATCCATGTGCATCTCATCGGCGATGCTATCCACTAGTTCCCACTACTATAATCTCAGAATTGTTTTACCTTCAATAGTGAACTCCCTCTCAATTAATATGATTGAGTTTGTCACAAGTTGACTGAATCATCTGTTTCCTTAGAAGCTCAATTTTTCCTACTTCTTGACCTTTCTGAAGATGTCAGAGTCCCTCTGAATCTGGATTTCATATGCTTTCGTCCTTTTCAAATATTTTCAAGTATTTCCTTTCGTAAGGTGAGCCCATTAATATGATACTCGTACCCATTGTCCTTCATAACATATCGGTTTCATTTTGATCCTTATGTTAATTTTCTTCTTTACTAATCACATCTCATTATGATAACTACCGATTAGATGTTGACTGCATACATTATCGGTATCTGATTATATTAATCATTGGTTACTATCCCACTTGTATTATCCTTTTTTGATTAACTTAGATAGTTGGGACAATTACCTTAACTTATCCTTCTCACTTCATCGAATGATGTTATGCATGATATAAATGATGTGTGTGTAACCAATTTATAATGCTTTCAACAATGTTTTTCTATGCCAATTCAAATATGCAGATATGTTGGTCGAATGTTCTGTCGTCTTCAATAATTATCTAAGTAAGATTGTATGTTAATTGATCTCCCTCTTCTGTTCCGACCAATCTAGCCTCCTTCCTTGTGGATTTGTATCACCCTCTAATCTTTTCTCCTCTCCATTGCATAATACATATATCCAATTTCTGAGGTAACCACCAAGCGTAGATATCTCTATCATCGCATCTTCTTCCCTCTAAAGCTTGTTTGTATTATTATATATGTTGTTGTCTATATTGACCAAACATATACTTGTATCACCGATGAATCATATCACCTTTTGTAATATCCACGTGTCTATAGGCAAACATATTCGATCTTCACTACGCTGACTTGTATTGTTTATCATGTATGTGTTCCCTGTCTCCTCCAGTCTTATCAATCCACGTATGATCCTCGACTATACATGTTCGACCATACACGTTACTACCATCCATAACCAATCTTATACTTTCAATATTAGATGCTTCGATGCCAAAATTAATCGTGGCCTATCTTATAATACTCTGTGCCTTGTCATAGTTGCAGTCCTCGTAGTCTTGATCATTGTACATCATTATCTATACCCCGTACAATTGCGATATAGTTGCTGTAGTCGGCTTGTATCAGCCAACGGGTAGACTAGTGTCATGTAGCCGACAGGACCTTCGGGAACTTTCCGGAAGGCCTCCAGGATTAGTATATGTACACCCTTCGGGGTCATTGTAATCATCATCTTAGCATAATGTAATGTCTTTAGCATATGCGAATAAAATAAGGAGTTCTGCTATTCGTATCTATTGTCTGTGTATTCATTTA